>CM042402.1:21075098-21155098 GCA_023634145.1 Thymallus thymallus | reverse complement strand
TTGTCACCTAATTATTACTAATTAATTTTGGGGGGGGTTTCCTCAAAACAAGCACCATTATTTTGTACCTGGTGGTTAATTATATGCAATTCTTCAGAGTTCCAGTTCCAAAAAGTATCCATTGTCATCACATACTTTATAGAGCTGGACATTATAGACAAGCTGGGCGATTATGTAATGAATTATCGCAATAACGATAAATAGAATGAATTATCGCGATAACGATAAATAGAACGATAAGTGCACCACAGTTATTTTTGTATATTAGCCTTAAAATTACTACTACTACTTTGAATGCTGTAGATATCAATTGTCCCATTAACAATCACCTATATTAGCAAACTTATTTGATTTCAAACTTCACATTTCTCTAGTAGTAGTTCAATTTATTGTAATGAACGATTTCAGCAAAATGCGCAGCATAAGTTGTCAGTTCGGTTGCTGTCCATAATTTTCGGTTTATCGCCCCAGCTCAAATACTTTGTCAGTAAATACCAGGGCCATGTATTTATAAATAATGCCTCTGAAATTCCAGGTAAATAACGGTGAAACATGACTGTTAAACAAATTATTAAGTCTTTTGAGTATTTTCATGTTCTACATTCTGACTTGGTGTCCTTTTTGGCAAGGGTGTCTTCAGGGTTTCTTATACCTACCGCTTCCTCTGAGAAATCCTGATTTAATTTCAAACTTTACACCATGATAAAAGCCGGACCATCAGGGATAATAGATATGTGTAGATGAACAGTGTCAGGTAAAGTGCTGCGAAAGACATTTAATGTGTTTTATATCAGTGTGTCTGAATTGTCCAGGAACACTTGAATCACTCAGTGTCAACCAAATACGCTGTAATGAGACTTGCCCCTTCTCATCTGAAGACCCATATGTCTTTCTGCTGTCACTCAGGCAAACACAAAAGAAAAGGCTTTCAAGTCTTTTAAGGCACTCTCGCTATATGACATTAATGCACTATACATCAGGAATTGGCCATACCAGATTATTTCATTCCATGTCTGCTAGAATGTGGGCTGGGGGTCACAGTTCTGTATTTGGAACTCATTTCAAACATCTGCTGTTCCACAAGACAAAATGATTAAATAAAACAGAATACTGAGACTGAAATATTGTGGTTTGCGGTGTAATTGTTTCCGACCACTTTTTGGTTTCACCAGGGAGCTACGGAGGAAAGACATCATTCAGTCCTTGGTATTTGTTTTCCTGTACTTGCTGTTGTTTCCTTGTTATTCTTTGTTGTTATAGTGTATCAGCTGGGATTTTAACTCAACTCACAAATGTCTTCCTGTGAAATACCCTACAGTACATGTTTTGTATTCTCTTTGTGAGCATTATCTGCCAGTCTTGCCTTCTGTGATCCAACCTGACTGGTACGAGCTGCCATATTTATTAATAACCTTCCAATCCCTCTGCCTCATGCTTTGGCTGTTCTCTTCCAGCTAGTTGAGGCAGCCTGGCCTGACAGTAAAAGTTCTGGTTTGGGACTGTGTTTTTCAGCAGGACGTGTCTGTCTGGGAAACTTTGCATTGCTACTGTCGTTGCCAACACAAACTGTTACCCGCCTAGGATGGTAAGCAGTGCCCAGTGGTATCAAATGGAAACGGGCTAAAATTGTTGTTTTTTGGGGGGGGGTTGATGGGTTGGGGTTCTGGATGGGGTGGGCACAGCATACTAGCCTCCTTTTGGTTGTCACAACTGGTAAATAATTGACTTTGAGCGGGGAGAGATCTCTAATTATCCCCACCTGTGTCCAGTTGCAATGGGAGGGTCGAGATGAAGCCATTAGCTGTCTCTACACTGGCACCACCAAGACTTTGTATACATCTGTGTCTTATTTTCTTTTCTGGCACAATCAGTCCCGCAAGCTAAGCAGGCATGACCAGATTTGGCAAGTTCTAAGGACTTTGGCAAAGTTATACAAGGAAGAAAATGAGAAATGAAGAGAGGGGGTGAGTTGACACGGGGACTTGTGTTGAGTTTGCTCCCTGCCTGTTACTTTAGTTGAGTGTGTTGCTTGGAGATGCTGTTGTGTTGCTGAAAACAATTGGACAGACTGTTGGAAGAGAGAAATGGGGAAGAAATAGAGAGGAATCTGAGGGAGGGTGCTCAACAAGATGAAAGCCCAAACCTACGAAACTTTATTATGAGTGACACTAACGTAGGAGACACAGCTAGTGCACTAGCAACATATAGTGTACTAACCATGTCTTGAGGCAACTGCCATACAGCCGACCAATTTTCTCATCTGTCAGAATACAACTTAATGTACAGTATATGGGTAAAATGTTAAGAAACCAATTACACCATTATGCACTCGGTGATAGTGTAAGACCAATATTATATTACTTAAATAAATGGCTACGTCTATATGGGAAATAATTGTAGCAATCATTGTTTTCCAAATAAAAATGGAGCTACAATGAAACTACTATTCTTACCAGCTCACACATTAGGCAATGATTTTTTCCGGCCCAACATTCAACAGAGTATTACCAGACAGCTGGTAAGTCCTATTGTCGATCAATTTGAAACATACAGTAGTTCATAAAAGGAACAAACTCATTTCATGCATTCAATATTGTCCGTTTTGATTAGCAGAGTCTAACCTGGGTCACTCCCAGTAAGTGTGCAGGTTGTCATAGCCATTTACAGCAATGACCTGATATGAGCACCAGACTTGTGTTCATGTAAACGGCCACATCTGTCTAAAACCACCTGCTCCTAACCTCTGCTGCCTTAACCCTTCTCTCCAAACTGTACATGCCACGTGTTTACCACAAAACAAGGGTTGTAAAGTCAATGTTCTGTATATATGATAAGCTCACACAATTTTTTGTATTGAATGTTCCAGAAATATTATTTATAGTGGAAGAAGAAAATATAATAAACACTGCCATCCAGCCACTACACACCAGACATCTCCAACCACTATCTGTGGTTGTGATAATCCCAAGCGTATTTGCATTCATTTAAAAGCATTTACTTTTTTTTCTATCCGATGCTACCTTTATTTACTTATATGCTTACCTTGAGTGTGTGTTTTCGTTTTAGTCCCTTGAACCTTGCCACCCTGTGTGTGACACGCGGGCTGTGAGGG
Source organism: Thymallus thymallus (assembly GCA_023634145.1). NCBI lineage: Eukaryota > Metazoa > Chordata > Actinopteri > Salmoniformes > Salmonidae > Thymallus > Thymallus thymallus. The sequence continues at coordinate 21,151,986 of CM042402.1, read as the reverse complement.
AAGATGGAGAGGCGGGCTGGTTCAGAATGATCACTATCATTAACATTCACGGGGGGTTCACTTATCATCCCTGACTGGAGGGACATGGCAGCCATTATGAGACGTCCGCAGGTGGAGCGCCGTGATACATATTGCATTGTGCCACAGTGGATTTATGTATTCGGTAACAAAAGAAAAGTCTAATGAAAAAATACAGAAGGCAATCCTTTATTCCTCGCTCCACTTCAAGTGAGGCCATGATGTCCTGCGATGAGGAGGAGCATGGGGAATTCCGTGGCTGTGCGCTGTCCTGTCACTCGGGCTCTGTGTGAGGGAACACATCACCATCACACTACACCTGGGCTTTTAAAACTACTCTGTGTGTGTGGGACCATACCACACTACGCCAGGGCTTTTACTGGGGTTTGCCTGTCTGCTCTCAGGGCTCCTTAGAACACTGGCAACAGAAGGAACACTACAGTTTCACACCAGGCACAGTCAGCTGTACTGTAGTAGGCTCTCTGAAGGATTCTGAAACAAGTCCAGCAATTCTTTGTGATAGATCATGCTATGTTTGTAGTTCAAGTAGGTACTTTCATCAAAAACTCACGAACAAGACAGAAGAATCTCACTTTCATGCACTCAATTTGGATTTAAAAAAATCCATTCAGAGTGCACAAATTGGGTATGCCAAATATTTTATCATAATTATCTGCTTGACAGTTACAGTGCCTTCAGAAATAATTCACACCCCTAGTTGTGTTACAGCCTGAATTTAAAATGTATTAATTTTAGATTTTTTTTTGTCACTGGCTTACACACAATACCCCATAATGTCAAAGTGGAATTATGTTTTTAGACATTTTTACAAATTAATAAAAAATGAAAAGCTGAAATATCTTGAGTCAATAAGTATTCAACGCCTTTGTTATGCAAGCCTAAATAAGTTCAGGAGTAGAAATGTGCTTAACAAGTCACATAAGTTGCATGGACTCTGTGTGCAATAATAGTGTTTAACATTATTTTAGAATGACTACCTTATCTCTGTACCCCACACATACAATTATCTGTAAGGTCCCTCAGTCGAACAGTGAATTTCAAACAGATTCATCCACAAAGACCAGAAAGGTTTTCCAATGCCTCACAATGAAGGGCACCAATGAGCATATCCCTTTAAGCATGGTGAAGTGATTAATTACACTTTGGATGGTATATCAATACACCCAGTCACTACAAACATACAAGCGTCCTTCCTAACTCAGTTGCTGGAGAGGAAGGAAACTGCTCAGGGATTTCACCATGAGGCCAATGGTGACTTTGAAATAGTTACAGAGTTTAATGGCTGTGATAGGAGAAAACTGAGGATAAATCCACAACATTGTAGTTACTCCACAATACTAACATTAATGACAGAGTGAAAAGAATGAAGCCTGTACTGAATAAAAAATATTCCAAAACGTGCATCCAAGGCACTAAAGTAATACTGGAACAAATGTGGCAAAGCAATAAAATGTTTGTCCTGAATACAAATTGTTATGTTTGGGGCAAATCCAATACAACACATTACTGAGCACGAAAATGGTGGCTGCATCATGTTATGTGTGTGCTTGTAATTGTTAAGGACTGGGGAGTTTTTCATAATGAAAAAGAAATGTAATGGTGTTAAGCACAGGCAAAATCCTACTGGAAAACCTGCTTCAGTCTGCTTTCCACCAGACAGTGAAGGTTTAATTCACCTTTCAGCAGGGTTATAACCTAAAACACAAGGCCAAATCTACACTGGAGTTGCTTATGAAGAAGTGAATGTTCCTGTGTTGCCGAGTTACAGTTTTAACTTAATGAACTATTTAAACTAAATAAATGTTACACAACACAACACAATGTGTAAAAATTCAAGAGGTTTGAATACTTTCTGAAGGCACTGTATCTCAGATGAGAAACCATGATTTTAAGGTTTTAATTCCAATGTCTACTTGAGAAAAGGAAATCTCCCAAAGCAGTAATACCCTAATTGGTAAGAATCCTGGTGCTGCTCCTATGTATCCTGCAGTATAAATAGAATCTATAATGGACTGGAGTGTGATGCCATCATTCATCTCTGCTCACAAACAGGCTGGGTTCAGGTCTTTCCTCATTTTCCTAATGATGCTCCTGTTTTAGGTATGTTTTTAGTTAAGGTTTGCAGGATCCCAGCTTAATGGATACTATTCATCAAAGGCCTGTGTACCCAAGTCCATTTTACCTAGCATTTTCAACAAGGGAATTAGCTTATCTTTCTAACCAATAATGTGAATGGAGAAAAAAAAAAGAAACCATCGTCCCATTGTTGTCCAGGAGGTTAACCTCCACTGCCTCTCCACCAGAGCCTTGACATGGTCTGCTCCCACAGACACTAACTACTGGAATTGTGTATGGATTGCAGCATCATTGACGAAGACAGTCAGTTGTTTTGCTAATTTACTTACATGGCCATGTGAAGCGCTTTTTAATTCTGGTTGTTAATTGACTTGAAGCTTTTCTGTGCCAGAGAGCATTGGCAGTCAACAATGGGAGTTTTTCAAAAGTGTTGTCTTTGGGGGAAATATCCCAGACCGTAGCCCTCGGTTATGCCATGACTCTATGCGCTAGATTACTCCCTGGCACTGGCCCAAAAAAGCTTGCTTTTTAACCACTGCTCCTCCCACTTGCCTTAGGATGCTCATGTGCTGGCAGGTTGCACAACACATTACCATCCTGCAGCAGCTCTTAAAACACATTTTAGCCCTGGAAAACAGCTGGCATCTTGGCTAGCGACGCTCTCCTGAGAAGGAAAGGACCAAATGGGGGGGGGTTGAATCAAACGGAATCCAGATTAAATCATGTGAGTGCATCAATCCAACAATCTGTGTAGCAGCGATTTCCATTCTCTTCGGACCCATCCACTGTATGTTGTTTGGCGCTCACAGCTTCTAGTGACCAGCCCAGTAGCCTGGAGGAATGTTTGATCATTATGTTGGTCAGACATCACTGTGCCTTCTTTTTTGGGGAACAAGGACATGAAGGACAGTGTGTAAGAAAGTCTACCTCTATGTGCACGTATCACTCAACTGTATGTGTGCCGCTGAAGCCATTGCCAAGCTCAGTGATTTCCAGTGGAGTTAAGTGTAGCTAGACGTCACTGAGAGCCAACAGGCCTGTCTGATGCCTTTGGTTTTCAATCTCATGCTTCACATCCACTGCACCTCCATCATGGTCTCTTATTTACAGGCTGGACCCTGAGTCAATCCCCTGGGGAGCAGGGGGCTACCTGCCTGCCTGCCTGCCTGCCTGCTGTCCCATCCCATAGCTCTGGGGAATAGGACTCGTCTCCCATGTAGTGCTCTGTATTCAATGCAGTGCACTTCTGGGCTGCTGTTTGATGGTTACTCTATACCCAGGCAGTTCTTAGTGTGGCCAATCCACATGGTTCTGAACAGCATCATTTGTTTTATCAGGTTATTTGATTATGGATGAGTGTGTATGAGCTATTTCTGTTAAAGAAATCACACTAAATTCTGTGCTATCAAAACATTGCATGTTATTTATCTGTATGATGTAAGATAATTATTGGCTTTGATCGATTTTCATTGCAAATTCCTGGGCCGATGTGTTTTTATTTAACAGAGCGTACACATCGTTTGAGTGAAAGGGTTCAGCAGGTCTGCTTCCTGTTCTCCCGTTTTAAATACATAATAAATAGAGTCCTGTCTTTAAAAGTGCCCAAACTGAAATGTGCAAAGGAGACAGTAAATATGAGCCATCCGGTGGCAGCTTCTCTCGTCCATAACATCCAGATGAGCTCTGGGATAACTAACTGTGTCTGGCTGGTACTGAATCAAACTGGACTATGGTCCCGTTTGTAATCTTAAATGATTGTACTACCTATCCCACTCCACAGACGCATGCATGCATTCGCGTGCACACACACAATTACACACACACACACACATGCACCCACACACACACACCGTTCTCATGACTAAAACAGCCCCTTGTCACCTTGTATCCCCTACTCCATAAAAGCTGTCAGTGATTTTTATTTTCATATTTAGTATAAAGGTGACTACTGTAGCTTTGGATATTAGGCTCTAAAATAGAGGACATATGAATAGAAATATAATATTACATACATAATATTATGCTTGATTAGAGGCATTATACTATATACTGTATGCATTGAATAGAATATACACCCCCTGGTCAAAAGTTTGGAATATTACTAATTCAAGGGTTTTTCTTTATTTGCACTTTTTTTTACATTGTAGAATAAAAGTAAAGACATAAACACTATGATATAACACATATGGAATCATGCAGTAACCAAAAAAGTGTTGACTTGATGACAGCTTTGCACACTCTTGGCATTCTCTCAACCAGCTTCACCTGGAATGCTTTTCCATCAGTCTTGAAGGAGTTCCCACATATACTGAGCACTTGTTGGCTGCTTTTCCTTCACAGCAGTCCGACTCATCCCAAACATTCTAAATTTGGTTGATGTTGGAACCAATAATCTCACCGGCTTAATGTCCATTGCTCGTGTTTCTTGGCCCAAGCAAGTCTCTTCTTCTTATTGGTGTCCTTTAGTAGTGGTTTCTTTGCAGCAATTCGACCATGAAGGCCTGATCCACACAGTCTCCTCTGAACAGTTGATGTTGAGATGTGTCTGTTACTTGAACTCTGTGAAGCATTTATTTGGGTTGCAATTTCTGAGGTTGGTAACTCAAATGAACTTATCCTCTGCAGCAGACGTATTTCTGGGTCTTCAATTCCTGTGGCGGTCCTCATGAAGCTGGTTGAGAGAATGCCATGAGTGTGCAAAGCTGTCATCAAGTCAAAGGGTGGCTATTTCAAAATATAAAATATATTTCGATTTGTTTAACACTTTTTACTTTATTATTGGAATTTATGTATCATCCAAAATAAACTAAAAGGTGTTGTCCATTGACCATTGGTTAATGTTAATTCATCAACGATTATTGAAATGTAATCCAATACAAGATCCTTATTGATCCTCCTGTGGGTATTTCAAAGTTTGCTATAGCAGCACGATGTGGGTAAAGGTAAATATACCACAAAGCAACGGCCCGCCACCTCCTATTGGTTTGATAGGGGAGCGAGGGACGTACACTGGCCTCATGGAGGTGGCATCTGGTGCCCAATTTGTCATGCCTGAATTACCCAGGAGCTGATAAAGGCTGAAGTTTTAATAAAAGTTGGGTGTAGCAGATAGCAGAGTGAAGGATACTGATGAAGTGTCTTGAGGCCTATTTCCAACTACAGATAAGAACCTAAAGAGAGAGAGGTGGGTCGAAGGGGTCTAGAGCACTGTGATAATACGCTGATTTGGAAGTGCAGTTGAATTGCAACACACATAATATAATTTTTTGGGAAATAAGCAAATAAATAATGATGATGATCTAAACGGGGAGAAGCCGGGGTGGAGGCTGCGGAGAGCTGAAGCGTCTCTCCCTGTAATTTGGCCGCCCGCCAGCAGCCATTGCTCACCCTCAGCTGCGGTGGAAAGCTCCAGATGTGCCAACGGCACGTTTTGGATTTTGCCAGCTGACTGCACCGTTTGATAGCCCGCTCTCTGGATACCCATCACCAGCCGCAGAGATAGAATTAAATGATGATGATCTTCCCACAAGTTGGGTGAGGAAACAACGCATATAAATCTTGATTTCATCTCAGCATGAGAAGTCTTTATCCATCATCACTCTTAATGAACAAGTCATTAGCCGCGATGAATGGCGCTCTGGGTTCCCGCTCGCCACTGCTGCTTTTGTTTGCAGCTTTCACGGGCAACTTCCGGTGCCCTTTGAGAGGGTCAAACTCATCTCCAGATGTGGGTGTAACCTCTCCCCTCCTGGGGTGGCTGCACACCCATGTAGTAAACTGGACTGGGAAAAATGTGTAAATATTTAAAATATATAAATTTTGCTTGATTGTCTGTTCCTCCCTGAAGCTCTCCACACCCCATCATCCAGAGTGCCACATTAGCAGACTCAGTGGCCGCCTATTATGGTAATTTTATGTGCACAATCCTCCACTTGATCCAAGCTTGCAATGTAAATAGAAATGGGCTTTTTGTACTAACAACAAACTCCGGAGAAGCTGTGAAATCACACAGTTGTCTTCAGTGTATTCCAGTGAGATCCCCTCTTTAAAATCCCCTCTATGTTGAAGACCACCAACATTGAGGGGATTTTATGGTTAGAAGGGTTTTATATTTATAATGAAGAACTTCCTTTGTTTGATCGAGACATGATAGAGGGCTTCTATTCCATTACATTAACAGCTTCTTGAAAGCCTTTTATTTTGAATCTCTGTGTAACTAAAAGCCTTCTTAAAGAATTTAACAGCAGGCACTGTATACCCCCAGGCTAGCAAAAGCCGAATCTCTTCCACCTACATCAAATTTGAATGAAACAGTTGTAATGTCCTTTTCCACTCTCTGAAGTAAAAACAATGTTTCTTTTATATGAAAATAGGCTGCATCAATCCAACTGTACTGTACGACTGTGTTAGTGAAACGAAATAAAAGTTGACACAGTATAATTGAAGGTAAATTGTTATAATGGAGTAGTGCATGTGTTTGTATTTGAACACAAAGAGGAGGACTGGCACACGACTCTCCCTGTTAGTGACAGCTGCCATGTTCTCCAGTCAGCTGGGACACAGTCTTCCACTGACTCGCAGCTATAAAGCTCCTCACATCCCCCTCGAGAGCCATCTCTATTGGAATGTTTGATAATTCCCTTCACTCTAGAGACTGTTTTCGAGTACCAGTAGAAGCCTTTCAGAAGTATGGCCACCTTTGAATGGTTATACAGTACTTTTCTGTGCATTGAAGATCCAGATGCATCGACAGTGCACCAGACATTACATTTGTAGTTTTAGTTTGAACGAGTAGGTATACTTTCCATTTTTACCATTAACCATTTTGGTTTCTCATGAAAGCAACACGGTGGTCAATTTGTTTCCATTCAAAATGTTAACAAATATAAACTAACTCATTGCTTCTGTTACGTTGACACACAATAAACATTGCTTCGATTACTTTGAGGTCGACCGACGACCAGTCTAATTGCTACAGTTAAAATTGAAATGAACTGATGTTGTGGATACACACCATATGTACCAGCGCGCCCTGTCTGTGAACGCTCCCAGTGCAGCGTGCAGAAGAAGTGAAACCCACATTACTGCGCGTTTCAGCGTCATAAACAACAGCGTGGACTCCTCGGACGGAGGCAGAGCGGTAATGGAGGCACTGCATCAATGTTCAGCACAAGGTCTGCACTTCACACCAGGGGAACACTCACCTGAGCAACAGGAACACAATGAGGAACAGGCATTAAAGGGGAAGAGATTATCAGAGGAGGAGACAAAAGATTTAGTAAATATTTTGCAATCCAAACTTGGGTTGGTGGTTGAAAATATTGACATTGAGCTTTACAGCATTGTGGAACTATTGTTTGAGGAGGATATCGCCATGATTCCACTAGATGTGTTATTGTATAGGTTTAACTGTTCCTTACTGGCTGTAGAATGATGGTGATGAAGATTAGGATGCCATATGTTTAGTTTTATCACCAGGGACGCTAGTCTTCAGTACTGTATATATAAGAACACAACAAGTCTGTCTTTTGAGAGCATGCAGGCTTTCCTCCTTTTAAGATCCAAAATGAATGCTCTTGGTAATGCTCCATGCCAGTAGTGACTATGGCCAAGCGTGAGGGACTATGCAAAATAATATGTAATTTATTTACCAATCATCAGCATAAGAGCATCTCAATCCAACTTGGCCATGTGATGGTAAATTGAAGAGGACAGAATTCTTCTTCTTGGGGTTCTAGTCTATAAAGCAATTCTAACACCAGTCTCTTATGACCATTAATGTGATATTGCCTAAGGCAGAATTTTCAATTACTTGAAAACACAGGCACTGCTGTTCCCCAGACTTTGCAGACAGGGCTGCTAAATCCATAGAGAATACTCAGAGATGTTTCTCTGTTTTGAATGGTACAGATCGTTATTTTTAACCGTAAAGATACAGATCTCCTATATTGTTGGTGTCGCGTTTAAGTGTCATATCTCTATGCTCACGGTTAATGTACAATTCAGTTGTAGATACTGCTATAATCTGTGTGACTATATTGAATTGAAAATTGTTGTCAAGTTTCCCATGTCATCAGTATAGCTATATTCCATTATGGCCATATCAGTACCCTTCCTTTACTCTGTGTCCTTCAATTCTTTGAGTTATAGCTCATATAAGGAAATCAATCAATTGAAATAAATTCATTAGGCCCTAATCTATGGATTTCACATGACTGGGCAGGGGCACAGCCATGGTTGGGCCTGGGAGGGCATAGGCCCACCCACTTGGGAGCCATGCCCAGCCAATCAGAACGAGTTTTTCCCCAACCGTAGGTGTAGAAGCCGGATGTGAAGGTGCTAGGTTGGCGTGGTTACACATGATCTTCGGTTGTGAGGCCGGTTGGGCGTACTGCCAAATTCTCTAAAATGACGTTGGAGGCGACTTATGGTAGAGAAATGAACATTACATTCTCTGGCAACAGCTCTGATGGACAATTTTTGCCAATTGAACAGTCCCTCTGTGTTGTGTGACAAAACTGCACATTTTAGAGTGGCCTTTTATTGTCCCCAGCACAAGGTGCATCTGTGTAATGATCATGCTGTTTAATCAGCTTCTTGATATGCCACACCTGTCAGGTGGATGGATTATCTTGACAAATGATAAAATGCTCACTAATATGGATGTAAACAAATTCGTGCACAACATTTGAGAGAAATAAGCGTTTTATGCGTATGGAAAGTTTCTGGGATCTTTAATTTCAGCTAATGGAACATGGGACCAGCACTTTACATTTTGCGTTTATATTTTTGTTCAGTATAGATATGATGTGAATTTGTTCTCAGGGGACATCCCTCAGCTACTTCCATTACACCTTAGGAATACTGTGAGGACAGGTCACTTTTACTCTTTGAGAGGTGATGAAGGACTACAGGACTTTATACTAGGTCATCATATTGGTCTTAGGATCTCAGTCTTTGAATTGACAATTTTTTGCTAGCGGAAGTAAAACTAATTTCACACACAACACCATGAAGAGATCACTGACTAGTACTTCATTCCATGACTTATGTAGGACCCTGAATCCGAAGACCAGACAAGGGAAAATGTAGACTCATGCTTTTTGGAGGTTTACAGATTTTTGTAGATCATCAGAAATGCCTGTGCCTGTCCATAAACATCTAAGTATTGAATGGTTTCCAATGGCTGTTAAGTTTATTTACTGCTTTCTAATCTCAATAAAACAGTCATTGGTGCAAAGTCTGACCTCGCGATGTTTGTCCCCAACACATTACGTAAACTGGGACAGAGGAAACAGCATGCACAGCAAACTAGTGTAGAAAGAGGAACACACTGATTTGTAAATAGTAGCGTAGCTTGAATGTATAATGTACTACCAGGCTTCAGACTTCCTCTGCTTCTCCACAGAGCTGTTATCTGTAAGTCTGGGGTCTGAGGTAAGGCAGGCACTGAGAGGTGTTATTGGAAAGAGAGAGAGGCGTTTAGGATACTGTGATGACTGTGGCCTCGTCAGTAACTCTCCAGATCAGATGACACTTCAATAGGGGAGCCAGAGTGTTGGGTGAAATTCTAAAATTGAGTTGACAACACCAGCCATAAAGGCATTATGGTCTGTGGAAATTGGTCTTTAAATGGCTGCCGATTCAGTTGTTGAGCAATACGCTACTGAGAGACTTGCAAAGAGCTTAGTAACTAAGGCTACGGGGGAATTAAATAAACACTGACAATGACAAAAGTAAGATATGTTCTCAGTTTTAAGAGTCAAAGGTCACAAAGGTAGGTTTGATAAAGTCAACATTGTTTCTAAATTTACATAGTAAAAAGTGATGTTGTTGTTGTTATTGTAAAATGAATATAGACGCAACTGCCAAAAGCATCGAGTTGTAAACAAGGAGACTCATACCCGTAGATGGTAGAGGTCACAGGCCAGGTTGTGCTGTCTTTAGAATCCCAAGAACATGGACAGTAGCAGTAATACAAGGAGAATACGTTCCAAATGGAATGCAACAACAAGCCTGAAATTACATTAGTTTGGGATGATGCAAGTCTTTTGAGAGAGATGAATAATATGTTGGATTTAAATGAAAACGGCCGTGCTAGAACATTAAGGGTTGCACCATGCTGTCAAGATTTCAGTTTTTTCTCCTTGGATTTGTGAAGTTTGAGTTCAAAAATGGTTTAGGGAATCGTCTGCAAATCCCCCTTGAGCGGATTAGGGCAGGGGTTGGAAAACTAACTGAGGCAATTTCAAGTGCTGGCAAAATTGTTTAGATATCACTGCGTAGAATACTATTTCAAGCCCATTTATTTGTTTTCATGATCCCCTTTACTTAAACTCTTGATGTCCCTCTGTCCTCAGTCCAGCAGCACATGTTTTTAATCATACAATTCAAGTCAATGTACATAACTGGTCATTTTGCGTCAACTGTATGTGCCTTGTATTGATGGCAGAATCCACCTGGAGAGTTAAATGTAAAATTACGTGTGTGTTTAGGTGTGCATTGCTCCATATGGCTCCGAGGCAGCTGGCAAGCATTTCACACCTATTGAGAGTTGCGATTATGAAAAGGGATGTTTTCGGTTTCTGAAGAATCCCTTTATGTTTTCAAACCCATCTCCTTAACACATATTTTAGAGAAGGGCTGTCGGCTTATGGCATATTAGCTGGATGGGCCCGTATCCCGTGGGACCAGGGAGGTTAGCTGCTGGTAATAGAAGACACACTATGTGAAATGCTTTGCACTGTCATTCCAAATCAGCACATAAGGGATCACCTCTTGGCAGAATATAACACTTTCACTTTGGAGCACTTCTAATTATTAGGAGAGCTTCGCTAGTCGTAGTGGTGCGTCTGTCATTTATTGCATTAAAATGTCATTCTTACCATACAATGCAGTGGCCAATAACAATAACAACCGTATCTGTCCAACCAAATGAACAATTCTAGTAGCCTAAAATAAACAATAGTGTATTCAGTTATTGAACTGAGATAGAAAGTGTGTGTTCGTTAGCTATTTTAAAGTTAGTTGAAATTATGTGCATATTTAGGTTACTGCACAGTTTTAATTCACTTTACTTTATTCTCAATTAAATGGATTGCAATCCATAGGGTAACTTTAATATGGTCCTTAATATTGGCGTGATCACAGGCTTTTTTCTAATACACTACCTGAGGCATACTAACTCATGATTATAACCTCTCCCATCATCTTGAGTGTCACTTATGGTATAGCATCCTCCCTCAGCAGGAATGCACTTTGTATAGTCTGTACCTACATATCTCACAAAGGGCCTTACACATTCCCCTTGCAGTTCACATGATTTTGACAGTTTTACTTTGAGATAACAGGTTTCTCCTAATTCTGCTTCCTGATTCCTTGCTGTTCAATGGTGATGTAGGAAACAGTGCACCACACCACATCTTGGGCAGATGTTCAAGCAGGCTTGATTCCTTTCCCCTCTCCGCTCTGATCAGCCCCTCTATGGAGAAGAGTAGGCGCGGAGCCACAGCGGGGAGTAATGGAGAGGGACAGGGGATGGCGCTGACGGGTCCCTGGCAGATGTTAACAGATGTCGACATTTGCTTAGTCCCTCCAAGCTCCAGCCAAATGTCTTCAGGATCTAAAACTTGGGCTTTTGGACCAGTTGTTTCCTTTTCTATTTCACCTCATTACAATCTGTACTAATGGTATTGTATCACAAGAGAAATCACAATATAATAGAAATCAAAAATGGAAAAGATAATCGAATCAGACGGTGTCCTTTAAATATAAAGGGCATGTTTGGTGGAAACGGCAACTCATCATTTGACATGGAATGCAATTTAACACTGAATTTCCTTTTATCCCTGCTTTTAAATTGAGGCTATTTGGCAGACAGGTATCCTCGACCTCCTTAATCCCATTCCCCCAACCTGTGTCATTTAGATACATTGCAAAATTGGTTTAAACTCCAACTATTTTACAGCATGCATCCAAATGTCAGTGGGGCTTTGAGATCCCTTGCAGAGCTGTCACTCTGGGTTTAGGACCCTGTCCAGACTAAAGACAGGCTCCTGCCACTCCAGACTCCAGCACTGGACTAGACACTAGAGTCTCTAGACCATCAGCAGACTGGAGCCTCCACTGCACTCAACAGCATTTCACTTTCTGTGCACCTGACACCATCTAGAAAACACATACGAATTTATTTGAAATGTATGGTGCATGTGTTTCTCCAAGTGTTTTATGACATTTTTGTATTGCATTTTAAGTCTTACGTGTCTACTCAAACATTTGTAGCAGTAGGTCATGCCACTACCTTTCACATTGGAGTTTGATGATGCTGACAGAGCAGAGTAAAATAACTTCTTCCACACTACTTGCCCTCACGGACCCAGAAAACGAGAAATCAATACCGCATGCAGTTCAAGCAGGGAAATTCTGTTATTGAATATACTTCTACACAATAGCTTCCATTATTGACATCCATGAGTTATGAAATAAAACCTAATGCAATGAAGATGAGGAAAACAATATTTGAGCGTTTTATTAGATCAGTTGGGAGCCTGACCTGCGCATTATGTGAGATCAAAGAATGCAGAGGCATCCAAAATGTTAACATCCAACGAACAAAATGTAATCAAACTACAAGCTACTCTTTTGGAACTGCACTATTGGGAGAGCAGGCTCACTGAGCTTGGTTGATCCCGGGTGACCCATTCACATTCTCTTTTTTTTTATTTTTTATTTTCTCATCCATTACATGGGAGCTGAATGATGGTGATTTGGTTGAGGCCCAGTGAGTGCCTGTGGAAAATTGGTTGGTTGATAAAACCCCTCCTATCAAGGGCTACTTTCTCATTTACATTTAGATGAGTATTGATTATTTATTTACTCAGTGGAGTGGGATTCTTTTCCAATCGTATCTCTCGTCTGTGCTTGTCACCTGGGAAAAAGGAGATGGAGTCCTTGACACCACACTAAGGTAACGGCATTTTGCAGAACGGATCAAACTTAGAATGGTGCTTTCTCCTCTTGTTCTCCTTTTCTCCCACCCGATGTTGACGGGAAGAGAACGTTTTGGAAATTAAAACTGATGGCCCCGATTGGATAGGGGGGCAGTTGAAGGAATCTTAATTTGCAGGGGTAAGGGTAACCAGTCATATTGGTTATCTAGAAATGGTCTGATTACTTCTACCGGGGGGTAGTCTTGTCTAGGTTGCTCTAAATCATTCTGGATTTTGGGGGGGATTTTGTTTCATGAAATCAAAAAATATATTTGCACAAAAATATATTTGCACATGGATACTGCAATAAGTGAAACGTTTCTGCAAATGAGTCCCTGGATGGTATTCAGAAAGAGACATATATGTTGTGAATGCTGAAGGTATAACAGAGAGGTGTGAATGTCTCTCAGTCTAAGTGCTGAACTCCAGTGACATTGGAGGTGATAGCTGAGCTGGGAATTGGGCATTGCCAATGAGGCTGGCTGGGAGCGTTGTGGATGTGACTGGAGGTGTTTAAGGTGGGAGGTGCAGCATGTGGGAGCTCTGTAGGAATGGGGGACCCCTGACAGACCCTGCCTCTTCTCCTCAGCTCTTTGACAGGGAGTGAGGTGTCTCCTGAGGTGGCCTCTGTCAACTCTACTTCTCCTCAAAGCAGATGTACGCCTCCACTAGAGGGCTGTCTCTCCATTCTCACCCTTCACCCCGGGGCCTGGGCAGCCTGCATGGGACAATTTAATCTGTAGTCCTACACTGTCCTTATGTTCAGAAAACATGTAAGACACGTTGGTACCCCCTAATCATAGTTGTCCTTTTTGCCATAATTGTCAGTGATTGTAACAGAAGTAGTTTGGAAGCTTCTTATATTTTAATATAATGTCATGGGTTTTAATTATCTATTGTCTATCTAGATAGTACAGATTGGTATAACTGGAACGGCTTGGACAATGGCTATACAACAGTGACTCATGGAAGGTGATTTACGTTGCTGTTCAGAATGGGAACACATCTTTCTTTGTTAACCAGTCAGTCATTAGCCTAGTTACACATCTGGGTCCCTACAGCAATATAAGAATATGGACCGTTCCCGCCAAAAAACACGAATGAGCCCAACTGGAAAGAAACATCTTGTTTGCCTAAACCCGAACCCCCCCTAATGGATTGAACTATGGTCTTTTGAAATGCAAACTCATCAAGGAGTCATGGTGGAAGCCACCTCCCCCTCAGAACCCCATAGAGACCCTATGAAATTTCCCCCCCGGGGGATCAATAAAGTACCTATCTATCTATCTATCTATCTATCTATCTATCTATCTATCTATCTATCTATCTATCTATCTATCTATCTATCTATCTATCTATCTATCTATCTATCTATCTATCTATCTATCTATCTATCTATCTATCTATCTATCTAGTATTTCAATGCTGTCTGTCCTTTGGAGCTAATGCAAAATAAAACATGAGATATTTTTGCTCTCTGACAGATTTTGCACATATTTACATGCAATACAGTTTTATTTTCACGTATTCGTATGGTCTTATTTCATTCACGCCATGAACATCAAGCGGAAGATCACACTGGATTTCTATTTAAAGAGCTGTATGGACTTTTGCACCAGAGCTTAAATTGACATCTGCACGTAAAGGTCACTCCCTGTTTGCATTATAGTTGTGATGTTGACTTCTTGACTCGGTATTTTGGCGAATATAAGTGTTACGTTAACTTTCCTTTGTTGTGTTTATGCTACAGAAGGAGTCTCTCGGTTTATAGTGTGATATTCAATAACTACCTTCATTCTACTGTGTATCCATTGTATTTCTTCCATGTTTAGCAAAGATTCAAAGTATTTTATAACCATAGGCCCCAGGGTCACAATAATTTCTTCCAGTAACCTTTCCTCCTCAGACTTGAGTGAGTGACTTGTGACATTTGGAACATGGGTTTGCCCTACACCCTGCAAAGACTTTATAATGTTTTGCGTGCAAAGAGTTTTGAGGTGACCAGAAATAGAGCCATGATTTGAATGATGTTCCATCAAGTTCTATAAAAAATTGTATATCATCATGTTCCATTTAAACCTTGGCACCTGGTGTATAGGTCATTGTTACGTTTAAAAGGTTGAGACTCTAATTGCACTTGCAGCTACAGTCTACAGCTCCTTGCCATGATCTTTGTCTCCAGAACTGATCCGTAAGAAAAGCACTGCTTAACCTGAGGTGATCAGTGATATGTATTTTACCCACCTACTGTAATCAAATTATACTAGGTTACAACAATGTTATTACACAAGCTATTCTCCTGCAGTTACCTGCAGTTACCCTAGAATGTGGTATTATGGGATTGGAAGTTTGGCCAAATATGTTGTTTTTCTCTTCAAATTGGGGGGGGGGTTGGCTATATGTAATGCTTTACTCTTGGGATTATTTTCACCAATAAAGAAAGAAAAGTTACTCCAACAATATGACTAGAATAGCACAATGCAATCAAGTCTCCAAAATGCATCGGTTAAATCCCTGTTGTTAGCCTCATTAAGGATTGTTGTTTATCCAACGTGTTTTTCCCACCAACTTTGATGTTGTTTTTAATTAATTTTCTGCAATGTTTTCAGATTTCCATGTCAAGACCAAACTATATTTTCATACAAAATGTAGTAAATGTTTATTTTTATTGTTGCAGGCCCTCTCTTCCACCTCAATAAGAAGATGAACACAGCATGCTGGGAAGGCAAAACAATGACCTCCTCCTTCCCACCTCCTCTCGTCTCATCAGGATCACGGAATACTTCTTGTAAAATGTTCCTCTACTGTACAATATGTTGATCTGTCACACAGAGATACTTCTGAGGCCTCAGAGTCTAATAGGGACTAATTCAGCCCTAGTGACGATGAGAAGGCCACACCCTGTAAACACATGGCCAGCATCAGACAATTATCTCCCTCCTCACACAGAAATTAGTAAACAGCCCCAGTGCCTCATGCTACCAACCCACATTAGGCTACATACACACTGCACTGAACTGCCCCTCAGGAAGACCAGGGCATGGGAATCGAGTACTAGATAGTTGACATCTTGTCAGAACTCGGATGACTTGCGGTGATCAAAGTAATTGACAGATGTGAACTAGATTTGTAAAAGAAACTCAACCACATGCAATATGACATGTTGTTATTCATTTACATTGGATTGTTATCTTCTAATGTTGATTTAAGGTTGTGGGATGGTTAAGGTTTGAACTTTTTGACAGACCAATGTTATGTGTATGTCAGAGAATACAATTATATTATGCATAGAACCTCTGTTTTAAACTTCCGTATAAAGCTTGATATTGAGACTAGAAAGTCTCAAAACACTATGAATGTGTAATGAAACCATGAAAAGTAGTGCACCTAAGCAGAGATCTGGTGTTTGGAGTGTGTTTCAATGTAAACCCAATGGGTTATAAAACAGAATAGAAGTACTCTGAAACACCCAAAGTGGTTCTTCAACCTGAATATTGGTGTTTTTAAGAGAATGTTGTGAAAACACTTTTTGGAGTTTCAGTGCATGTAAAAGGCAGCATCAAAACACAAAAACGGTGTTTCTCATACAAACAACGGTTTATAAATGCAAATGGTTTATAACTAAAGCCTAAATACTGATTGATGATAAGAGACTATGGAGAACATTTGTGGAATTCCACCTTATTTATTTCAATGTTTTATTTAGATATATTGGAAAAAGGAGAGGCAGTAAGATGGTAGGTACATTTTCTCGGAATATGACCCACTCAACCACATAGCCACACTGTAAGAAATTATTCTGGGGTGAATTGAAATTGTCTAGCTGTAACGCAACCAGCTTAGTCACCCCTCTCCCCACTGAAGACAAGGGTTAAATTCCCCGCTCCAACCCTTCAATCTGTTTCTCCCACCTATCTGTATCCCCTCTGTTATTTGATAACTGTCTCAATAAAGTGTCAAATTAACCCCAAATTATATATTTTTTAAATGATGCAAATCGTTTCAATCATTTGTTAATTTCATTCTACCAAAATAATGTAAGACTGAATCCAACTTAATTTGTTGCTCAAAATGTAAGTATCTTTCATGAGGATTTTGGGGGCTCCCAAGTGGCACAGTGGTCTAAGACACTGCATCTCAGTGCTAGAGGCGTCACTACAGAAAACCTGGTCTGAATCCAGACTGATTGGGAGTCCCATAGGGCAGCACACAATTGGCCCAGCGTTGTCTGAGTTTTGCTGGTGTAGGCTGTCATTGTAAATAAGAATTTGTTCTTAACTGACTTGCCTAATTAAATAAAGGTTAAATAAAAAAAGGAAATAATAAAATAACCAAATTTAGTGATTGAACTCATTTGAAGTCTGGTTTTAATCAAATTGCATATTCATATCTTGCCACGTGACTCTGTTTTTAGAGGATTGTGGATAATTCCCCAAAAAATTGACTTTATGTTTCTTTATGTTGTATGCATGTTTGAAGAAAGAAAAGTATATTCCTATATTAGTATTAAGCGTGTTGTGCCATGAGATGTAATGGATCATGATGAATGGATATAAAAACCATCAGTCAAATTGACGTTCAATGAGGACAGCACCCATTCCCACGTTCATTCATTTCAAAGGCAGAAGCAGAATTACTGCTGGTAGTTTGAGCACTCTGCTTGACAATACCTGCCAAAACAGTATAAAATGGCAAATTATCAAATATATAAAATAATGTTAAACATCAACATTTCAGAAAAAGGGAATAATTCTGCACTAGATAGGATACAAAAAAAACATTATAATAGTGTTTAGAAGCTTTAGAGAGAGGACACAACACCAAAAGAGAAGGTATCTATTTCTGCACTAAACAGGACTCGAAAGACCAAAATAGTGTTTTCAACCTGTTCTGTTAGTGCTCCTAGTCCCTGGCAAGGTGTTGCACATCATTTGTTGCACAACCATGTAATGTTTCGAAACATCTCAGGGTGATGTGTTCCAATACTCCACCAAAGTTAGGATGTAATCTCCTTCAAGTTGGGGGCAGGTCAGTTGCCACTAATTTTGGTGTTACAAAGCACTTCATTTTAACAGTGTGGCAGACATCAAGGTGGAACACTCAGCCTTGGACTTGGACACCCACTGCCAGCTTTGAAAAGTGTAATGATTAAGAGGGCTCTCTTGAACTCACCTTCAGTTGGAACACCCGTGAACCTATGCCTATGTAAAGGAACGGGGACAGCGGTTGAGTAGGGGAACTGTCTGAGGCATCGCTACATCCATTTCTCATGGCAAGAAATGCCGAAGCCTCCTTCCAGCTGTCTGATGATGGTGAGATTTATGTGCTGGTATAGGCAGAGGCTGGGCCAGAATGCCAGGCGGTGTGGCTGTTAGAGTGCCAGGCAGTGTGGCTGTTTTCCTTTTGAGCTGACAGTTTGTCTGTGTGATAGTTGGCATCCAGTGAAGTTTGTATCAGTGTATCTGAAAGCTGTCATGAGTGAAAGCTTGAAAAGGTCAGGACAGATCATAGAAGATAAATGGTGAATTGGGAGGACAGCTGTTCGGGGGGGCACACTAGCAGTTCAACAAGCTGGAGAGGCCCAGGGATGATCCCCCTGTCCTGGTACACACAGGAGCTGAGCCTGATCCACCATGATGCAGCTATGGAGATGGATTGAGACGTTGAGATCTTCTCTGCTCTGAGGCTTGATTTTCCAACTCTGTTAAGGCCATACACCATTCAGGGAGGGAACCATAATACCCTAATTGAGGTAAATGATAAAAAATGGCCGTTGGGTTTTTACAATTTCTTCTGTTTAATAAAGCTCGTTAACTGCGTTGCGGAAAACAAATGGGCAGAATTATCGGTATGCTTATTGGCAATGTGTCATTTCTGGTTAGAGCAGGAAGAAGTCACTCACTCCGGGTCCTGCCTTCCACCTCTCAGGAGAAAAACCACTAATGGCTTCTGAAGGCAAGGATCGAAGGCGGTCATAAAGGCCTCAGTGAGATGGGAAAGGAATATGTTATCTTAAAGGGATTTTGGCAATGAGACAGATTAACTTGTGGATACCATTTTTATGTCTCTGTGTGCAGTTTGAAGGAAGTTGCTAACTAGCGCTATCGAAAACGACTGGAAGTCTATGGCCAAAACCCCGAAGTGTCCCTTTAATCGTTTATTATTTGAATGCATGATGTACAACAAAGCCTCAGAGCAGGAGTTCAGCATCATGTTGCATTATGGTAGCTGATTCCAGCTGGCCTCTAGCTTTTTAAAAAGAGATACGTCTGGATACCTGTTATAGGTTAGGTAATAGCTCCAGACCTGAAAGAAAAATGTCCATAGGTGTATGTAAACTATTGTATCAACATTCAGTAGAGTGCTTTAAATCAAATTGATTTTTTTTATTTGTAACTGTGGGCTGCTTCCCCTGCATGTGGCACCCCTCCCCACAGTTCACCAGTGAACACATGGCCAGAGACTTGTTCTACTTCCCTGTTATTAAGAGCTGACTGACAGCTGTCATGTCTACAACACTTGAGACTGATATTTGTCAAAAAGTCATCTCTCTGACAGACTATCTGAAGGGCCTTTCAGTCAGAATGCTGCTGATGAGGCTTCTAATACACCACAAAGGAGCTCAAGGGAGATCAATGCCTGTAGCACAACCAACCCTAGGCTGAGCCTCTCATATTTCAATCTGTTAATCACAACCAAATAGTATTGTACTGATGCTTATGTCAAGTTTGATTAACAATGAGTTTAGTGAATATGCAAGTGTGACGGGGAGAAGGTTGTAGCAGCAAAGCCACCTTGTTTAACGAGGTGAGGTCCTCAGATAAATACCTAAATACAACTAAACATGAACAAACCACAGGTTCTAACCCTCAGGGGTGGAGCGTGGAAATGACAAGTCAGATATTGCAATAGAAAGCTTATTTGTATTGTCTGTAGCAAGGCAAGCAGCAGCAATGATCTTGAGATCACCATCAATATTCCACAACCATTATCTTCAGCGCTATCGCTCGAACAACAAGCTATCTAATAACATTCAATATCCGCTTTCAAATAAAGTACAGTTGAGGAAGGCGTGATGCACGGAGGAGATTGGATCTGGAGAGAGAACGGCACTCACGCCACCGGCACACTTACAAAGTTCAACTGAATTTGGATTAGGCCACACCGTCCTCGCCCTCGTCCTTCCAGAGCCAGCCAAACTGTACATGGATAAAAAGAGATATTCTGAACACAGGGAAACACCAGGCAATTACAGTGCCTTCGGAAAGTATTCAGACCCCTTGATTTTTCCACATTTTGTTACGTTACAAACTTATTCTAAAATTGAGTAAATAAATAAAAATCATCAGCAATCTACACCCAATAGCTCATAATGACAAAGCAAAAATGTATATACATTTTTTTGTACTTATTTACATAAGTATTCAGACCCTTTGCTATGAGACACAAAATTGAGCTCAGGTGCATCCTGTTTCCATTGATCAACCTCGATATGTTTCTACAACTTGATTGGAGTCCACCTGTGGTAAATTCAATTGATTGGACATGATTTGGACACTGTTGACAATGCATGTCAGAGCAAAAACTAAAATGTCTGCAGCATTGAAGGTCTCCAAGAACACAGTGGACTCCATCGTTCTTAAATAGAAGAAGTTTGGAACCACCAAGACAATTCCTAGAGCTGGCCGCCCAGCCAAACTGACCAATCGGGGGAGAAGGGCCTTGGTCAGGGAGGTGACCAAGATGGTCACTCTGACAGAGATCTAGAGTTCCTCTGTGGATATGGGAGAACCTTCCAGAAGGACAACCATCTCTGCAGCACTCCACCAATCTGGCCTTTATGGTAGAGTGGCCAGACGGAAGCCACTCCTCAGTAAAAGGCACATGACAGCCCGCTTGGAGATTCTCTGGTCTGATGAAACCAAAATATAACCCTTTGGCCTGAATGCCAAGCGTCACGTCTGGAGGAAACCTGACACCATCCCTTGAGAGGATCTGCAGAGAATAATGTGAGAAACTCCCCAAATACAGGTGTGCCAAGCTTGTAGCGTCATACCCAAGAAGAGTCAATTCTGTAATCGCTGCCAAAGGTGCTTCAACAAAGTTCTGAGTAAAGGGTCTGAATACTTATGTAAATGCCATATTTCAGTTTTTGTTTTATAAATTTGCAAAAAAATCTAAAAACCTGTTTTTGCTTCGTCATTATGGGGTATCGTATGTAGATTGATGAGGAGGAAAAAATACTTTCCGAAGGCACTGTATACACAAAAACCCGCCCCAAACTCACAGGCAGCACCTGGAACTAATCACAATGAAGTGACACATGTCACATAAGGTTTGCTGTACTGTTCAACTTGCTGTACGGTTCATTCCCAAAACATAATTGCATGATGCTGTGTACAGTACTTTATTACAAGCTGGTCAATTCCTTGACTTCATTAAACAGCAAAACATTGAGAATTATCTTGAATGTTCAAAAGGATGAAATGAAATAATATATCAGTAATGTTTTACATCTGTGATGAACACAGATGTTCTTTGTTATTTTTGCCGCGTTGTAACCTTAATACTTTACTATAGCTCTAAAAGTCTTCCTCTGTGTGTGCACTTTTTAAAAGCACTTTCTGATTAATGTCATCCATCATTCATGTCCATCTCCACAGCTTGTGAACAGCCTGCTGGGCATGGCCTCTTATGTTACTGTAGCTTGGTACCAATGCCTTTACAACCCAATCAGCTGGCCCTGCTCTCCCGACCTCATCAATGCTCCCTCCTGCCATTATATATGATAGAGCCATGATTTATAGGCAATGCTCAGAATTAAACAGCATAAATTACTCTTATTTACTCTGCAGGTGATAAAGATCCTGTCAAATAATGTCACTTGAGCATAATTTTTATAGAACAAATGAAAATTGTTATCAGGGAAAAGCAGGTCAAGTTCATCAATTAAAGGTCTTCATTTTTTCTCCCACTTTAATGGTTCAGTATAGGGGAAGTGCTATTTAAAATGATTTATTGTATTATTTCTTAATCTATTAAAGTAGGAGACGTTTTAGCACGAGTAATCAAGACTTCAAGTACTGAGTCAGCGTATATGTCTAACTCTGTCAGTATACTACTTCAATATTCATCACCTTAAAGTTTTCTATCTACATGCACTCTGCTGTGGCTTCAGATAAGGGCAGGTAACTCAGACGTTGTACGTATCAGAGAAAGAAAGTATTTATGATGACAAGTGATGTAGTTTCCATAACAATAATTAGGTACAACTACTCTGAAAGTATTGTTTCAACAGAAGCATACAATTTCAAGACTTGAAAATGCCCAAAACTCATAACTTTAATAATTAATAAAAACCATAACGGTGGCCAAATATATATTATTGTCAGGAAATGAGTATGATGAATAATGTAGATGGAATTGAATTGAGTTGAATTAATGTCATATTGGCCATAATTCACCCACGTATGTACATGTATCATGTTCAATTTATAATACTGTGTCAGGTCACACTTATGCAGCGCAAGTGGGTACTTCTAAATGTTTATGCTCAAAATATCATATTTCCAGCTATATAACTAGCCTATATGAAATAGCAATTGACTTGATTCCATTGCTCCCTTGACACTACACCAACATGAAGAGTCCCTGCAGAATATAGAACAGAAGGAGTTCAAATATATGATCCCTGGAGCATGTGTCCCCAAAAAAAGAATGAGGTTGAAGGAATGTTTTAGAGATAAAAAAAAAAATATTGTGAGAATGAGGGAAAGAATAGAAGTTGAATATATATTTCACATGATAAGAGAAAGATGAAGCGCAGGAAAAAAAAAAATTCTATTACAGCTCTGACAGTTACAAAACTGCTGCTGTGTGAAGTAGCCTCTGTTGAAAAGATTGATGCAATGAGGACTGACCTTGGCTTGGAGTAGGAGTCGGTGATGTATGTATGAGCATTTCCCTGCTAAATGGACCTAGATTTGTAGCACTAATATACATGGAAGCCCAGTACCAAACTCACCATAGCTATACATCAACAGCCACTTTGGGTGTCATTTCTGGTTTATATTCTACTATTGTTTTATTGTTTTTAATTCATGTCACTATTGTCTGTTCATCTGGAACAGTTTTATCAAATTGTACTGTGTGGATTAACAGTGTTGAGTAAACCCCATACAGCATCTGAAACATCTAGATAGTAGGTTCAATTTGAGACAATTTCGATTTCCTGTTTTGGCTCTCCAAAATAAAAGGGATGTGGGAGTTTTTGCCTTAATTTGTTGTTCTCAAATTATTCACACTACATAGTACCTACCCACTGGGCAAAAACTGATTGGATTTGCAAAAAGTAATCAATGTAACGAATTTCGTAATTTCTTAACCTAACTTTTAACCTAAATCCAATGACATGGTGAAATGTTTTGTTGATTTCACGTTGAATTCACGTTAGTTGACAACTCAACCAAATGTAAATCAAAGCTAGAAGCTAAACTGACGTTTGTGCACAATGGGCATATTGTTATATTACAATGATTTACACTATATGGTGTTTTGAAATGCTCTCCCCTGATATTCTCTGGTATTATTTAACATTCAAATTCAAATGGTCTTTGTTGCCCTTGTTGTATTGGGAGAAGAGAGGGTCTTGGGATATGGATAGGATACAAAGAGGTTAACAAGGTTCGTTTTTACACTTTGATACATGCCTCCTGTTTTCATTGATTACATTTTGGTAAAGCTGAGGGATGTTTGTGGATATGGTACCAAGCATGTACCTTCTGCTTTGTCTCTGGTGGTTTGCTGTATACATACACGGCAGGTCTTGCATGTATCCTTCTTACGGTGCCAATGACCTAACAATGACCTAAATAGTAATAACTTCAAATTATTCCAATTATTTGTGAATTTGTGGTCTACAATGCATCTTGTATAACGGGAGTCTTTGATTATGGCTACTAAAAGAATTGTGGCGTCTTGAAAACAATTTTCAAATCATGAACCAATGATAAAGCAGCTTAGTACACTGTTAATGGACACCTATTGTACAGTAAAGAAGTGTTAGCCTACATAAATCCATGTTCACTCAAGAGGAATTTAGACTCTCCCACTATTGTAGCCCTCAGGCAAGTGCCTAAGCAGGGATGTGCAGTTAACATTCTCCATTGGACCTAGCTGAGGCACTCCAGCTTAAACATGTCTTTCCATTGCATATTTCATAAGAGATGGATTGGTCCATACAACGTCAGGTGCTGACACCTGAAGTGAACCCTCCCTGTTCTGGCATTTGTAATGTAATGAGACTCAACAGCCTTTTAAATCTCCTGCTAATCACAAGTGATCCCAATAAAGGTAATGGTTTGCCCTGATGCTATATCTGCAGGCGGTGCTTTAAGTGTTAAACTGAGCTTTCTTTTATATGGAGAATCGGCTATCAAGTATAGGACATACAGACATGCTCAAATTGGTACCCCTCCACAAAAAACAAAGAATGCAGAATTTTATCTGAAATAACTAGAAACTGACAAAAGTAATCGGCATCCACCAATGTTTATTCCAGATTTAATAGAAATCAGACTTTGAAAATGAAAATGAAAATATTTTGTTGCACAACCTTTAGAGGCAATCACTGCAGTCAAACGTTTTCTGTAGCTCTCAATGAGACTTCTGCACCTGTTAACAGGTAGTTTGGCCCACTCTTCCTGAGAAAACTGCTCCAGCTGTCTCAGGTTTGATGGGTGCCTTCTCCAGACTGCAAGTTTCAGCTCTTTCCATAGATGTTCGATAGGATTCAGATCAGGACTCATAGAAGGCCACTTCAGTAGTCCAATGTTTTGTTCTTATCCATTCTTGGGTGCTTTTAGCTGTGTGTTTTGGGTCATTATCCTGTTGGAGGACCCATGACCTGCGACTGAGGTTATGGGTGGAGATGGACAGAGCTTTCTGACACTGGGCAGTACGTTTTGCTCCAGAATGATAGTCTTGAGATGTCATTGTGCCCTGTAAAGATTCAAGGCACCCTGTGCCAGGCGCAGCAAAGTAGCCCCAAAACATAACCGAGCCTCCTCCATGTTCTTTTCTTTGAAAGCTTCCTTTTTTCGTCTGTGAACATAGAGCTGATGTGACTTGCCAAAAAGCTCCAGAAGGATTGTGGCTTATCAATATGATTCCAAAAGTGGAATCCTCCTGGGTCTTCCTCCATGGAGTTCAGCTTGTATCTCTTTTGCAGTTATCCTCGGTTATTTTTCTACCATTCCATCTTTAAACTTCTTGATAATATTTGCAACTGTTGTCACAGGAACATAAAGCTGCTTTGAGAAGGTCTTGTAGCCTTTACCTTTACCATGCTTGTCTATTATTTTCTTTCTGATCTCCTCAGACAACACTCTCCTTTGCTTTCTCTGGTCCATGTTCAGTGTGGTGCACAGAATATTACCAAACAGCACAGTGACTACTTTTCTCCATTGAACTTGTTCGGGATCGTGTCCCGCGTACGGGACAGTGCTTGCTCAATTTGCGACATGTGACTAGAACGGACATATACATGTCTTATATGAGCAGAAAATTTAAATTATTATTAATCTAAATGCAGTGTCCAATTTACAGTAGCTATTACAGCGAAAAAATACCATGCTATTGTTTGAGGATAGTGCACAACAACAAAACACTTTTATCATGGCGACAACATTCACATCTGGCGATACATTCACATCTGAAGGTAAATAATTGACTTACAATCAGTAAATCTTGATCTGATTCGTAATCCTGAGGGTCCCAGAGATAAAACGTAGCATTGTTTTGTTTGATAAAATAAATGTTATTTCCTTCACACGACCCATGTTTGTATACAGCTTGTGTCATGAAATCTAACTCATTCAACTTTCAACAAAACAATCGATGTATTAAGATAGTTTTGGAGTAAGATAAACTTAGATGTTTCGGCAGGGACATATACAGGATGGTACCCTCCACAACTTAACCTTCACTCAAGATCAAAACTTCAAATCTACAACCTACTTTTTGGACAATATTTACCTGGAAAATTCTATCAAGGATTTGATTTTCCCAAGCTACTCAGGGGGTGCTCTGACAATCAAAGTCCTGAGATCCTGGAATCTGAGACAGACCTGATACAACTTCAACTAGCACTGAGGTGTGAAGTGTGAAGAAAGGTATTGAATCCTTTGAAGCTGTTCAGAGACCATTCACTGCCATTTTCTTCAAGCAAGTACCCCCAACCACACTTCCCATATGTGAAGCGAGAGATCCAGAGGCTTCGCAGCCCCATCCTGCTGTTCAGAGCCCATTCACTGGCATCCTCCAGCACACAGGCACTGTTACAACGGCTAGCCCCAAGTCGTTATATATTAAAAAATTTTCTTACACATTTTTCTATTTTGGCATTTGCCTGATGTCTCATACATGCTTTGTTGACTACGAACTTTCTTTACTGACTCTCTATTGGTTACACAGACTTTTGGCCTACCATCCCATTCTAACCACCTCCTGCCGGCTTTGTATTCATGTTACCTGATTACATTTCTGTACAATATGATCTTGTTGCCATCTGATGCACATTCAGATGTTGTACATCAGCACTGCAGAGCTCTCCCTGTCCTATACCATGCCTTGATTGTATTACTGTTGATGATATCGGTTAATGTGTATGTACACCCTGGCCCATCTACTGTTGATACTGTTGCTAGCCCCAATTCTGACTTTTGCTCTGATACCTGCTTCACTGATTTCTGCTTTCGTAAAATCCTGGGTTTTCTGCACGTTAACACTAGAAGCTTATTACCTAAAATGGATCAATTGAAAGTGTGGGTTCACAGATGTGTTGGTCATTACTGAGACGTGGTTGAGGAAGAGTGTTTTGAATACTGATGTTAACCTTTCTGGTTATAAACTTTTTCAGCAAGACAAATCTTCCAAAGGTGGGGGAGTGGCAAGGATCACCTTCAGTGCTCGGTTGTCTCCACCAAGTCTGTCCCCAAACAATTTGATTTGCTGGTTTTAAGTATTAAACTTTAAAATAACTCTTTGTTGACTGTTGCTGGGTGCTATCATCCTCCATCAGCACCGGCCTGTACCTTACCTGCCCTAAGCTCTCTCTTGGCCCCTTACACTAAGTCTGAATTTGTCCTAAAGCAATGGGACTCCCTAAATCCTTCTCAGATTATTAGCAATCCCACAAGGTATGACTCCAAACACCCAGAAAAGACTACTCTTCTTGATCTTATTCTCACAAATAATCCTGATAGGTATCAGTCTGGTGTTTTCTGTAATGACCTTAGTGATCACTGTTTTACAGCCTGTGTTTGTAATGGCTGCTCAGTGAAACGACCTGTTCTGATTTGTCATAGACGCTAAAACACTTTAATGAGCAAGCCTTCCTTCATGTACTGGCTTCTGTAAAATGGAATAGAATCAGCTTGATCCCCTCTGTCGAAGACGCTTTTTGATATTTTCAGTGGTAATGTTAACAAACACGCCCCCATAAAGAAAATGAGAATTAAAAACAGGTTCAGCCCCTGGTTCGACAGTGATCTTGCAGAGTTACTCCACCTCAAGAATTGCATTTGGCGAAAGGCCCGGCACATGCTTTCTCAGGCTGACTGGCTCTCGTTCAGGCAAAGGAAAAATAAGTGCACTCAGGCTATCCGAAAGGCCAAAGTTCTGGAAAACGGTTAAAGACCTGGAGAATAAACCTTCAATCCTCACAGCTGCCCATGTCCCTTAAAGTTGATGATGTGGTTGTTACTGACAAGAAGCACATGGCTGAGCTCTTTAATAAACACTTCATTAAGTCAGGATTCCTATTTGACTCAGCCATGCCTCCTTGCCCATCCAACATTTCCTCATCTGCCACCCCTTCTAATGCAACTGCCCCGCTAGAAAGTTTTTCCCTGGAGCTAGTTACTGAGTCAGAGATACTAAAGGAGCTTCTGAAACTCGACCCCAAAAAAACATCTGGGTCAGATGGTTTAGACGATTTCTTCTTTAAGGTTGCTGCCCCTATCATCGCCAAGCCTATCTCCAACCTTTTTAACCTGTCTCTCCGTTCTGTGGAGGTTCCCATTGTTTGTAAGGCAGCCACTGTTAGTCTTTTATTTAAAGGGGGAGATCAAGCTGATCCTAACTGATAGGCCTATTTCTATTTTGCCCTGTTTATCAAAAGTGTTCGAAAAACTTGTCAATAATCAACTGACTGGCTTTCTTGATGTCTACAGTATTCTCTCTGGTATGCAATCTGGTTTCCGCTCAGGTACAGTTGAAGACGGATGTTTACATACACCTTAGCCGAATACATTTAAACTAAATTTTTCACAATTCCTGATATTTAATCCTATTAAAAATTCCCTGTCGTAGGTCAGTTAGGATCACCACTTTATTTTAAGAATGTGAAATGTCAGAATAATAGTAGAGAGAATTATTTATTTCAGCTTTTATTTCATTTATCACATTCCCAGTGGGTCAGAAGTTAGCACACATTCAATTAGTATTTGGTAGCATTGCCTTTAAATTGTTTAACTTGGGTCAAATGTTTCGGGTAGTCTTCCACAAGCTTCCCACAATAAGTTGGGTGAATTTTGGCCCATTCCTCCTGACAGAACTGGTGTAACTGAGTCAGGTTTGTAGGCCTCTTTGCTCGCACACGCTTTTTCAGTTCTGCCAACAAATTTTCTATAGGATTGAGGTCAGGGCTTTGTGACGGCCACTCCAATACCTTGACTTTGTTGTCCTTAAGCCATTTTGCCACAACTTTGGAAGTATGCTTGGGGTCATTGTCCATTTGGGAGACCCATTTGCGACCAAGCTTTAACTTCCTGACTGATGGCTTGAGATGTTAATTCAAGGATGAACCAGACTTGTGGATGTCTACAATTTGTTTTCGGAGGTCTTGGCTGATTTCTTTTGATTTTCCCATGATGTCGAGCAAAGAGGCACTGAGTTTGAAGGTAGGCCTTGAAATTCATCCACAAGTACACCTCCAATTGACTCAAATTATGTCAATTAACCTATCAGAAGCTTCTAAGGCCATGACATCATTTTCTGTTATTTTCCAAGCTGTTTAAAGCCACAGTCAATTTAGGGTATATAATCTTCTGGAATTGTGATATAGTGAATTATAAGAGAAATTATCTTTCTGTAAACAATTGTTGGAAGAATTACTTGTGTCATGCACAAAGTAGATGTCCTAACCAACTTGCCAAAACTATAGTTTGTTAACATGAAATCTGTGTAGTGGTTGAAAAATGAGTTTTAATGACTTCAACATAAGTGTATGTAAACTTCCGACTTCAACTGTATAGTCACCAATGAAATATGTGTATGAATAGCAAACAAGGCACTTGAAAACCACAACAGAATGTTGAAGTCAACATAAAATACACATTGGCTATACTTTGTTGCTCTATATATAGATTAAATTAAAAAATATATGATTTTCTTTTCTGTAAAGGTATTTTTACTGAATATTTTAAAAATGTTCCATAGTGTCAATGACTCAGATGAACATTCGGATGAACCACCAAAGTAAAGGTGTCCTTCCTCCACTCATTCAAATCTAGAAACTGGTTCATTCTGACCCCTGCTGTCTCTCCACACCCACCCCGCCCGGCCATCTAGATGTGTGAAGGTTAGTGTCTTTTCTGTAGGGAAGCTAATGATCCATCATGGGAGTGTGCAAACTTGTATTTTTTTATTACCATAGCATTGTTGTATGTTCTCTATAGTTATGCACTTGAAAATTTATCAATTTACCAATTCGGCCACTTGGAGGCCACTTGTGTGCATTTGGGCAAACTTGTGAGGGACACCTTGGTGACTTCATACTAAATGTGATATAGGTCCCTCATTCTTGAAGGTATCAGTCTGAATCGTTGCACATAGACTGTTGCCCTATTGTGGACAACATCTAAATTATATCAAGCTTCCTATCTCAATATATGGCTTTTATTATACATGTCAAAGATGATGCAACAAAAAAAACATTTTTTTGTTTGTTTGTTTTAACTTTTAACTTCAAAGTGTTTCCTTTCAAATGATATCAAGAATATGCATATCCTTGCTTCAGGTTCTGGGCTACAGGCAGTTAGATTTGGGTATTCATTTTGAAAATAAAGGTCCGATCCTTAAGAGGTTAAATAGGCTGAATGACTGATTACAAGATTGGAGACTTGTGATACTAATTAAAGAAACTAATTAGTTTGAAATACCACTATAATCCAATTATTTATTATCTTTTCTAAGGGTACCAACAAATGTGTCCAGGCCATTTTCGAATTTCTTTGTATAATAAGCAATAATTAATCTATTTTCACAGGTTCTTTGCTTTATTCTATGACATACCAAAGGCATGCAAGTATACATTATAAAATAGCTTTTAATTTCATCACTTTTCAGGAGAAATGAAGCAGTATTTCAATGAGCTGTAAGGGTACCAACAAATATGATCACGTCTGTAAGTGTGACTCAAACCAACTGAAGAATTATCATGTGGTGGTACTGTATGTTTCATGCTGTGAATATTGTTAAGTCTCCCTTACAGTAACCAGCCCTGTCATCCAGCCATGTGTACCTAATGAGAGAAAGGGGAGATGGACTGTGTAACTGATCAAAGGGTCATTACCAAACTGGATGAGACAGAGATCCACTTCAATTAATCCTGACCTCATCTGCACCTGTGCCCTTAAGGCGGAGAGGAAGCCAGGTGTTACCATCTCCCAGTACTGGTCCCAATACAGTACGTCTCAAGACTCCACTTAGATTTATTTTAGAATATTTAATTCAGTGCCTATAGGAATGTTGTTTATAACCATCATCTAAGAGTAGAAACCTTCTCCGGATGTGAATTGGATTGAACTGGCAATTGGCAATAGGTACAGAATGTAATAGTTAACATTGCACTACAGGCCTACATTCAGTAAAGTGCAATGCAACATTTTCTGCCAATATTCATTTATAACCTTTATTTAACCAGGCATGTCAGTTAAGAACAAAATCTTATTTACAATGACA
The DNA here is from genome assembly GCA_023634145.1 of Thymallus thymallus. Taxonomy (NCBI): domain Eukaryota; kingdom Metazoa; phylum Chordata; class Actinopteri; order Salmoniformes; family Salmonidae; genus Thymallus; species Thymallus thymallus. Next base: position 21,120,859 of record CM042402.1, on the reverse strand, counting down.
GTCTACTGGTGAATAGTGGGTTAACTGCCTTGTTCAGGGGCAGAACAACAGATTTTTACCTTGTCAGCTCGGGGATTCGATCCAGCAACCTTTGTTACTGGCCCAACCACTAGGCTACCTGCCACCCATGTCCCAGTTTATTCCATTACTTGTATATCCAATATATTATATTTTATTTTGTCCTTGTATAGCTCTGAAATGCATCGACACAGGTCAGAAAATGTCATCTTTGTTTCTTTGAAGTCCCTACCCAGCGTTACATTGTGTCTTAAATCGTTGAACATTACTTTAAAGCTCAAATCATCCCCTGGCGCCTGTAATAAAGCCCCGATAAGTCCCCTTTCATCCCTGTGCTGCTTCAATTTTACTGTGCCACAGAAGTTATTTAATCAGTGTTACAGTGTCCCATTCACAGTGTATTACCAATTCTGTCTGTGATCTTTATCAGTGCAGTGATGTATGTATGAGGCAGATGTTCCATGAGGGGGGAGGAATCAGAGGCCATGAATGAATGAACTATTGGACTCAGGAATGGGAGCTATAGATACGGAATTTTTATCCTTGTAATATGTTTTCTTTCTATTCCTTATCTCGTGAGACGAAAATATACCTTATCTTAGACTGCTTGGAACTGCGTGAATGTGGAGCCCCATCCAGGTCTTTCTCATATTATATTTCTTTGTATATGTGTGTTGTTGTTACTGTTGTTGTCTTCAGAAGTGAATGACTTGAGATTTATTCAAATACATGAACGTGCTCTCATTTCAATATGGTAACATTGGTATGATGACAATAACTGTCTCTCTCTTACACACACTGCTCTGAAGGGCCAAAACTAAGGGCTGACAGATATTGGCAGGTATAGATGGCAAGTGTTCACCCTTCATGTTGTTTGAAATGTGAGTTTGCAGTGAGTGTGTGGCGAGTGAAGACAGGGCCACAATACAACCTGCAGCTGCAAGACTCAAATTACAAATCATCACTTCAGATCACAATAATATTATCTTTCTCTCCACTCCTCCTTCTATGACGGTGTGACATTTCCATTTTATTTGAGTTTAATCTTGATCCTCTAAATAAAACCATAGCCCTCAGGCCTTCCCCAATCTGACCGAGACCTATTTTAATCACATGGAATTAAATAACTGCTGTATTCCACTGCACTGGTTCTGACAGAAGCCATGACAAGTGGATTGCACAGCAAACTCCCCCTAGTCAAATAAAGAGTAAGAAATAAACAAATGGAGACTGAAATGGAAAAGAAACAAGCAAATAGTGACTATATTATTTTGGAGCTATTATTATAGAACAATTCCATAATTTATGTTATGACCTTTTTTTTATAGCCTTTTTTTGTGATACTGGTTTTGTTAATAAAAATATCCAAACTCTTTTAAAGTGTATGCCTTCCACTATGCCTTTCTCTGTCTACATATCAGATGTTTACGTTTCAGAAGATATATGATAAGATACATTTATATTCTAAATTATATACAAAATATTTTTGATAGATGACACTGGGGGATATAATAAATTATCATATTTCTATTGAAAACATTTTTATCGCAGTAACTTTCTTATTTTTGTCCTCTTTTTTTCGGTCCATTCTAATGGTATGTATTGCTCCCTGCAACCCAGATCTCCTACAAGATCTCATTCCTTTGTTGCACTGGGGCTGAACACTATGTTAACCTCGTAATTGGCACTGGGCCTTCCCTATTATACGGCTTTCTATTGAGCCGTTCTACATGACTAGTTAAAGAAGACGGCATGAAGATTAATGAAGGCCATCTAATACAGAAGGGGGTACCTCTCCAACATTTCCACTGAGGAGATATCAGAGCCCAACAACAGCCGGCTGCCTCCCTCCCTCCGTCTCCCTCTGTCTCCCTTTTTTCGTTACCTTTTTTATATTGCCTGCTTTAACCTGTGAACTCTGGACTTTCCACTTCTGTTGCGAGCCGCCACGGTGTCCTGACTTTGGTTGATCTCACTACAGCCGTCAGTCTTTTCCCTTTGAATTGAAGGTTCTACTGCTCCAAAATGGATTCTTCAGTGCAATTCATGGCGGCTGCCACTAGATAGAATGGCAGGGCAGCCCTTTATGCAGTTTCATTTAAAACCAAAAGGCAGCTGACGTGTTCATTCACTTTTGGCAGTGCTTCTTTGGATGGGGTCTACCCCTGGATTCTGCTACATATTGTCTAGGGATCTTTTATTTCAAGGCACACATCACAAAAGAAGTTGAATTGATAAAAATGAAGGTAACCTCAATGCTACCAAAAGAGATTGGGTTTACTGAGCCAGTGAAATGGATAAAAAAATACACAAAAAATAAAAACATGTAACTACATTTATAACCCTAGACTGTAGCTAATAACTAGCCTTCCTCAGTCATTGGCCAGTTTATGAATCAGAAAACACCTGTATTGCGAGGTAAATGCGATACTTTAATAGATTTGATCTGATGCAATGTTTGAGATTTGAGATGTTGAGTGCAGCGTGTTCTTGGGGCGCTCTTGTAATCAGATAAATTAGCTAAAGCTATCAAAAGATTGCAATAACACTCAGCACTGCTATAAACCTGAGTGCTGCAACTTTGGGGGGGGGGGTGGGGGGGTGTTATGACAGACGTCAGTTGAGCTTTGTGATTTATCTGTGCACCCCTGTCCTATCGATTGGCTCTAAGGAGGCCTCACACTGCCTCTCAAGAGGGACCCCCTTAAGACATGTTCAACAGCACACTCAATGCCCCAAAACCAACACACTCAACAGGATGAGACAGAGGTACAGCATTCTGTTTGTGTTTGTGTGTGTGTGTGTGTGTGTGTGTGTGTGTGTGTGTGTGTGTGTGTGTGTGTGTGTGTGTGTGTGTGTGTGTGTGTGTGTGTGTGTGTGTGTGTGTGTGCGTGCGTGCGTGCACGTGCACGTGTGTGTGCGCGTGTGTGTGCGCGTGCGTGTGCGCGTGTGTGTGCGCGCGTGCGCGTGTGTGTATGCGTGTGCGTGTGCGTGCATGTGTGTGTGCGTGCGTGCGTGCGTGCGTGCGTGTGTGTGTGTGTGTGTGTGTGTATGTGTGTACATCTGCAACATTAGTGCATAAGGAAAGAATGCAGCTAATGAAATTAAATAGAAAGCGTGTGTGGCTACAAAAGTGACCCGTGTTTCGTTAGTGCATGTAATCAATATTATAGCTCGGCCTCTCTGGGTTGTTACTTTAATCAGGAACAAGCTCTACCCCTCTTAATCGCTTAGTCCCAGGATGAATGTTTTGCAAATGTAGCTGAACATATGCTTCGATAACCATTTGATATACTGTATGCATGCGTATGGGAAATGTGAGGCTTCTTTTCAATGGGTTTTAAGACATTTTATAATTTAGATAGCAAATTATATAAATGCTTCTGATACGTTGAAACTTTTCTCTAAAGATTTTTTGTCTTACAAAGACACCTTTTTGCCTTTTTAATCATAGATGAAAAGTATGACATATAAGGGCGCCCAATCATATGGTGCATATTGTCTCATCCTTTTAACAAATATGTTTCATAGCCCTATTAAAAGGGGTCTTCATCCGTCCTGTCAAAAGGCAGCCTAGCAGGTTTTTTTAGTTTAATTACACTATCCAATTAAAAAAACCTCTTTGCCGTATTCTGATTCGCCTCTCCTTGGGTTTGAGTGGATATGACATTTACAAGGCTCGCCTTTCAAGCAGACAATGGTGTGATTGATGAGGTGCAGACGCTATGAAGGAGGCGATTGCCATGTGGAGGCAGTGCTTAGTGCACTTTGATTTATTTATCATCTGTTTCTAAAACAAGGCTGCCTGTTCCCGGCCTCACACTGCTAAGTGATGGTGTAGAGGTGTGTTGTAGCCTTGGTGCACAGGGCGTGGAGTTTAAATAGCAGCTTTTACAGAGGTTAGAGCCTGTAGGCCTTACTCTTGTCAGGAATAAGCCTACTATGTGTGATAGGTGTTTCTGTATTACATTCAAGCTAACACTCGTGTTTTGTTAGTGTTGTCCACTTGATATTTTCATAATTGACGTTGACTGGCTCTAGGCTACCAGCAGGGGCCTCTCGTTAGCTGACTCTTGCTGTTTTGTTTGTTTAGCGAGTGATTAATTAACACTGAATACAGAAAACGGGTGATTGAAACTGGTTCAACCCAAAATGATAAAACATAGTGGGGATTTTAAGAGGCTGAGAGATACCAAAGGATACCATTTGTCTTGAGAACAATAACGACGCACCTGTTACAAAAGTGATGACATGACTTTCAATCTCCAGCACATTCATTTTACAACACTGTACATTTAGAATGTAAATGACAATGTACAGCTTACACCATACCTCAAATTCTAATTTATTTTTGTAGCTTGAAATTGCTGAGAGGGTCGATTATAATTCTACATTACAATGAACCAGAGTGATTATCTTCAACAAAAGTACAACTTATATGCAATTAAGCACTTTGTGGAGTAGACACTTGAAAACATACATTTAAGTTTCACATCACAGACATAAATGACACTGCACAATGTTATCTTTGTAGTCTTTTGTTATGCATCATTGGTCATTTATAACACAAGTTCAGGGTCTTATATTTTCTTTTCAAACTTTTCAAACGGAAACTGTAACATCTTGATTGGATCATCTTGAAAAGCACAGCTGCATTGAGACCCAGTGAAGCGTATGAGCTCACTGCACTACCGACACTTGCCTCATCAGAATCCACTGATGAACTTAGCCTCTGATATCTCTCTTGTCTTAGCATTTGTACAACACCAGAGTAAGCTGCTCTGGAAATTATTAGAATCTAAACTCAAAGTACCATGGAACTTGAGAACGAATTCTGAGAAAATCGTTTGATGTTTTCCCCTTCTTCTTCTGAACCAACTCAGTTAACCAAGGCCAAGGGTAAAGGTGATGGTTGGCATTGGGAACTCAGAGAAGAGATGACGGTCAGCCCTTGGAGAGGTGAGAAACCTTTGTCGTTTAACCGTTGCCTCCCTGGCAGCCTCCCCCACCCAGTGCTGAGAATGGCGGGGGGGAGTCAGGAGACAGATGCTTAACGACCCCCCTGAGGCCCCGGCTCTGGCCCTTATCTCATCCCCAGTTTGTGCAGGTTGCTATAGAAACCGACCTGAACACTTGAAGGGATGAGCAACACTGCATTAGCCTTACAAGCTATTAGCTGAATTTAGTGGACACCGTCGCCATCTGAAAACACTCAATGTTGAGGGCCATATAACGTGTTTCAAATGATGTCTAGGTATTACATACTGGCCCTTGAACATGGATTTTTTTTTGTTGTTGTTGACAAATACATTTAGTGTGGTAGAATCGTAAAACCCAGATGGAATCTCTGCACTGCTTCTCCAGCTTGTTGATCAGACAGGTCCCATCTACCTCTCTCCTCCTCAGAGAAACATCTCGCAAGACTGGCTTAACTGTAACATACCTGTACAGTCTGTCTGTAACCTACACACGCACAAAGAGACAAACTGTTAAAAACTGTTAAAAACTAAAAACTCTATGTATGTAGAATGTAGTTATCCACCTTGAAAATGATACTTCCTAACGGATCCCAAAATTATATTAAAATGGCTGCATGATCAAATTAAACAATGCAAAATGTACTATTACAAGTACATACATAACTGTGTTGAGATAACGACAGATTATCAGTCATTTGGTAACCAAGCCTGGATGTTTGACATTGTATTAAATATGTAAAATGGAAAACGTTTAAAACTCACCTACTAAATGTCATGATAATGCAGGCAGCTCTGGCAATGATAGTGTTAAGAGAATACATTTGCTATCTTGAGAGTGACAAAAAAAGATGCTTACTTTTATTACGTCAAAAGGACAAATTCATGTAGCAACTGTGATGAACAATTACTTAAATAATTGGGCTTTCAATGGAAAGATTGATTGTATAAAAGCTGTTTTCTGTTGAGAATCCATTAGTGAAAACCATTTTTCTTTACATGTGACATATTGTGTTTTTATTAATTTCTATCCCCTAAGATGCATGATTCTTAGGTTCTTTGCTGCTTGGTCTTTGCCCTGTATGAAAAACTGTGTTAAGGAAAAAAACATCAGAGTAACCACTTAGATTCTGCTACTGATTACAGCCAAGTAAATGAATATTGTAGTACTGAGGTCTCCATTTTGAAACTGTGCAAATGTTCTTATGTTAACTTCTGCTTGTGTCTTAGGCAATCATTTCAATAAACATTAAAGGTTGTGACAATCTAAAGTTTTTTAGACCACATAGCCTTACATTGTTGGTTCATCAGTTTTGATTGACCCTAGATTTCACAGAAGTTACATTAAAGCTATGAGAGGCAGGGTTGCAACTTCACTAGAAGGCGTTTGAGCCTCTGCATCTTCGGGTTGCAGCAAGCAATATGGCATCCTCTTTACATTATCCAGGCTTAATTGGCACCTATTCAATATACACTTCTCACACTGGGAGGAGAGGGGAAACCTGGGATGCCAGTGAAGGTTATTTCACAGGCAAGCTCCTTAGATGCTGCAGGCTCGTTCACAGCCTACCACAGGCAACATTGACCTTGTCTCATGTTCTGTCATTCCAAACCTGTTTGGTTTTTCCCCCACATATTCAAAAATGTCCACTCAACTAGACTTACTCCCTGTTTTCAGATATGGAGGGGGGGGGGGGGGGGGGGGGGGGGGGTGTTCTGCCCTTGAGTATCACATGGATAGGCTAAGTACCTAGATGATTGATTCAGTATCTCCGACATTGTGATGAGGGGTTGGGGGGTTGAAAGTTATTAAAACCGTATCGAGCTGCCTTGATGATGAGGCGTCTCCCTGAATACAGCTGATGCAAGAGGCCTGTCGCCATCTTGAGTCCCCCTTCTGTTGTGCTGAAGGGACAGGGCTGATGCCATCTGTTTCCCATCCTCCCCACCCTTGGACATGGACTCTGATGCCCCCTCATCCAGCAGGCTCACATTGTCTTTCTCTTCCCCTTGTAGGTCATGCAATATTCAAGCACATATCTCAGCAATCATGACAATAGGCTTTTCCCCCTTTGAATTTCATGCTGCCATTGTCAATGAGATAGCACTGAAGGTGAGTAATGAGGAGAACAGAAACCGCTGCTTCATCTTCTAGCTCTAGAGTGGTCCTGCATCTTTGCATTTATGAACATTTATGAACATTTATGAACATTTATGAACATAGACTACTTGGTACATATAGACAGGTTGGCAGACAATGTCACGGAAATTATGCACACGCATCAATGGGGCTGGAAGCCATGCATTGTTATGATTCTGTATGGTCGGATTAGCTAGAAACAATGACAAGAAGCTGCCATGTGGGGAATCGTAGGTAGCTAGTTTTGGCTAGTTTTGTCTTGTTCTTGATATCATATCTTGTTTTGAGGTGTTTTGACTGATTTCATGTCTATGCTAATACGGAAAAAAATTTGCTAGCATTATTTGGCGACTAAATATAGCTTACATGTTGTCAACAATCTAAGCCAACCCTGTACGTTTTGCATCATAGATGCTAAACAACCAACCCGTCTATAGACATCAACTAGATGAACCCGTCTCTATGGAGAAATCATAGACAAAAATGTATACTTCACTGGTATGTGTAAATGTGCCCCAATTATGGTTAGGCCTTGAAGTTGACAAGATAGCTTCATTCTGCTTTGTGTATTTGTTAATCTCAATGAAGAGGCAGGTGTAATGGGCCTGTGTCCTTTATTCTCTGGGGTTCTGTTTCAATCAGCCAGCCCCTCTCTCCTTTCCTCCCTCCCTCTGGGACCAGTAGCTGTGCCCCAGGGCAGTCCGGTCCTCCTGTGACTGACACCCACTGCCCCTGGCCCCCACCATGACGCTTCAAACACAACCTGGGGGGCCCATTCAAAGTAGTCCACAGATCGTTGTCTAGACTAGGAAGTGTATTAGCACTTTGTCATGTTCTAGTTCCTGCCACTCAACCTCTGTCTAATTCCAGAAGTCTACCCCCCCATGTCTGCTTATTTCAGTTGCTTCTCTCCGTTGTTATGTATTAACATAGTTCTCTGTCCAAACCATATGAGCATAATGAATATGTATTAAAGGTGAAGAAAGCGCAGAAAGGAGGCGTTTGTGATGAATCGTTCCTCTGTGCTAGCTTTAGCGTATTAATAACCAGGGGGATTAAGAAGGTCAGGAATAACCTGGTAAACATGAACATTTCATACAATTATGCACATATCTGACAGTAAAAAGACAGTAAGCATACAGACACCGGCTCACACATGAGCATGAATATAAATGACTCACATGGCATTACACAAACCAAGTCAGAAAAATGTGCTGGGATATCATTAATAATAAAAAGGCGAGTCCCCATTTATTAGAAAAGTGAAAAGTAATGTTTTCTCTGAAGTGGCCTATTTAAAAGTGTATCTATGGGAATAGAGTGGTGCAGTATGCCTCTGTCTGACTCTAAAGCGGTCCTGTAGCTCTCTATCGGGAGGAGAGGTGAGATGGCGCCATAGCAGCTAAACACAGGCCTCAGTCTGCTGGGACAGAAAGCAGAGGAGGAGAGAAGAGCAAGAGAGAATATTGTGTCTGAAGCTTTGCATAAGCTAGATTTCCTTTGGACTGCGACTCCACTCGCTCTATCATGTGAAGATCGAGGATTTTATTAGCCATGAAAATGTTCCATATATTTTTATGCCTTAAGCTATAAAATGTAATGAAAGGGGAACACCCCACGGTGCATAAAAATTGTTCAGATTTTAGCGCTTCAGTATAGATCCCATCTGATACAAGGCCAAAGGGTTCATTTTTATCTTTTGATTCTCACATTAACCTTCCATTAAAAATGTTCTATGTTATCATCACCTCAGATTTAAGCTAATAAATTCCAGCTTTATGAGCCGTCTTGGAGGAAAATTATCATGATGTTATAGTTTAAGTAACATATGTTCCAATTTAGTGACTGGATTTGACGTGAATTCAGCTATCCATTCACATCATCATTTCATGGCACTAAATTCACTGCAATAAGTCGCCCGTGGAAGTTGGTGATCAAGCAGCACATGGAGCTGGAAATTAACAGCCTGTGGCTTTGGGAGCAAGAGACATCAAAATCTTGTTGTTTCCAAAACTCTCATAGGGGCATTGCTTTTGGACTTTTTGGACTTTATTATTACTATTATTACAATTATTACAATGGTATTACAGTGTTGTTATTATTATTATTATTATTAACAGGCAGAGCATAAGAGCAACAGCATACGAAGTGAGTCTGAGGTGGTAAGAAAGTGGACAAATCACTGTGCCACTATGGCTGCATTTACATAGGCAGGCCAATTCTGATCTTTTTAATACTAATTGGTCTTTTGACCAATCAGATCACTTCTGAAAAAGATCTGATGTGAAAAGATCTGATGTGATTGGTCAAAAGACCAATCAGTGGAAAAGATATCAGAATTGGGCTGCCTGTGTAAACTTAGCCATAGCTACTCAAATATGTCAATTTACAGATTGTATCACTCAGAGGGACCAATGCACCTACTGTTGAACCATATTGTTTAACCATTGAGTCACTCCAGTGGGTCTGCTTCATTTCACAATACATTGAATGATACTTCAAATGCTTTGGGTTTTAGCCCTTGAAATCACTCCGTTTCTAACCTATCAATGTATTTCCCATGGTGAGAAGAGACTCATGGTACTATTAGCTTGACAGTGAGTGGGCAGATATTTTATATTTCAGAGAAATGGGAGTGACTTGAGAAACAGCATTGAGGGATTAGGTATAATGTTACATGACTGTGCATTGATGTTTGATTTATAACTTCAGCCAAATGATGAAATATTTTCTGAGCTCATTGTAGGGCTTGAAGTCTCTGTGGTGTGTATGGGCAGATTTACCTCAGTTGCAGTCCACAAATCCAACAGTAAATCCAATTTCCCAAAGTTAATACTGAAGAGAATTTCAAGTCATAAACAGGGACTTATACGTTTTATTGTTTTCATAGCGATTAACAAAGAAGTTGGTTCTCCACAGAAGCATTTTACTAATTTAAAAGTGTGTCTCTAGACACACTGTTTCATGATTAGTTTGAAAGGTGATTAGCTGAAGAATATCAAATTGTTTCAAGTTAAATTATGTCCTTTTGTCACTTTCTGTTGAACAGTCATCTCAGAGTGATTAATTGCAACCTGCTAATATGAGGTATTGTTAAGACTCCTCAATCATAAATGTGTAACATTATTCTGAGGTAAATGGAACAGAGGATAATGTTATAAGCCTCGTTTACACCTTGTGCTAACATTTGGTTTTGTGATCTGATCTACATGATCCAATCACTATATGATCATGGATTGTTTCGTCTAAACATTGTATTAAAATGTGTCTCTTATCCGTCCAATGTGTCCCCATTGTGACCACATTAGCTGGTGCCTCCCAGTAGGCAAATTATGTGATAGATATTCCTACAACATAATATGAATGTATTTATTTTAAGACAATTACTGATGCCATAAGTCAATGGTGCTACCTGTCAATGATTTTAGAGGCCGGTAAAATTGACCATCCAGATGTTTTTACACTTGATTGATATCCAACCACAATGGGTATTTTAATCATCTACATCTGTCTAAAAATCACAATTAGAATGTGGACCAGATCAGGACAAAGGGGGCATGTTAGCACCAGGTATAAATGGGGCTACTGTATATACTCACAGAGGGAAAGTGGGCATCTATCCAGTATGTGGGCGTGAGGTCTGGAGGAGGGGGTGAGGTTGGAGGGGGGGGGGGGGGGGGATTGAATGGGACGGAAATGAACCCTCTCTGGACAACTGCTGCAATAACCTGAATAGATGTCGTCCCCAGTGCAATTAAACCCACCCTGATTACGTCTCTCCGGCTATCGATTGGAAACGTTCACTTAATAACCACTACCATAGTCTCTTATCTTAACCTCAAGGGCCAGCCTTCGAGAACTGGCTGGCCAGAGATTTATGTCCAATGCCTTACTGACTCCTCTGGGAGTTTGTGTCATTTCTTTATTCCAATGTGTGGAGAGATCTGCTGGCTGCTTGTTACACTACATTATTAAAGATGCCACCTCTTTAGTTGATGGGGTACATTTTCAATATGTTCACTTTGCTTCAGATGTTTGTGGGAGGTGGATGAGGATATGGCAAGATTGGTTAATAGAGATGTCAGTGCAAGCAACTTGAAGTGTCTTACAAACTTGCTGTGATTTGTGGGGTCTTGGACTTTGTGACAACAAAAATGTCTAAATGAACTGAAAGCACTGGTTGTCCAGCACTATAGAACTAGATGATATCCAAAACATTCAAAATAATGAAATAATTAAGGTCTTCGTCATAACATGTATGTTTTAATAATAAATCATGACATTCAAGTAAATGGATGTGATCTCTCAATTACTTAAGATGAAAAAATACAAGTCACTTTGCTTTTGAGAAGCATGCATTACGTTCCATGATAACAATAGGAGCGTAGCTTGCCTTATGAGGAGAAAGCCACAACTCGTGTAAACGCTTCCTGGGACAGCTCCAAGCCGCTGTTTGCTCCAAAAGAAACATTGCCTTGTGAAAGAAATTCACCCTTCACAGCTCGCGCCTCCCAATCATACACCTGTTTGGTTCGGCGTGCCAGTCTCCCTCACTCGCACCCTGCTCAGCCATGTGAACACAGTGCAGGTTGTCCACAGCACTGCCCTCAGGCCCTGCAATGTGTTCACAGCCCTGCTGGGAGAGAGATGAGGTGGAGGCTGGGTGGGTTGGTGCACAGGGAAAGAGGGATGGAATGATGGAAGGAGAATTAGAGAAATAATACTGTGGCCTTTCTCTGGGTAAGTACTGGAGGGGAAGAATAGAGCTTGAGTGTGGTAGACATGGTGCCTTTCATTTTCAGGAGCTTAGAGCTCACGCTCTTTGTAGTAAACACAAAGCTTTTACAAATTATAGTGTTTGCTGTGGAGACCTGCTCAAACAGACATTTCATATGATCAAATAAGGAAAACTGAATATGCTAAAGATATGAATGTCTTATGGAGATGTAAAACAAATACTGTAGCATTATTTGCATAAAATTGCTACATTGACTTACCTGCACCAAATTCTTTATTTGGATTTCCAATGTCTCATAACGACATTCAAAATAAAAACAACTTACATGTATCAGGCACCCTCAATCGGTATAGCATTGAAAACGGTCTGTGAGTTCAGTACTGTGTATATGGAATAGCGGGCTTCTTTGTGTTTAATTCATGGGTTTCCTGTGGTGGGGGATGTTTCTCTTAACGGAATGATCTTAAGGCAACTGCTGCATTTATCAAAGGGATGGTCAGTCAGAGAGAGACAATAGCTAATGAGTGGGAGCCCCCCGTTGGGCAGCTGCTCCAGACAATACAACAACATCTGTACAGCTGTGTGCCGATGTAGGGGCGTCCCCAGAGTGGGATGATGGGGGGGCAGGGGGTTTATCTTTACTTGTCCTGGGTTTACAGACAACCCCTCCCCCAACCCTTCTCATCACCCCTCTGAACAGGGACTTGACACATTGGAGGGGACGGGTGGGGTAAATCCATAAACTACTTCTCACCAAGGTCACCACATTTGCTAAAAACGGAAATCCCAGAAAAGGAACATTTAAAGTGTCAAGTAGTTTTGAGTTAGTGCTCAGTGAGAGAGAAGAGAAAGGACTTTTCCAGAGAAGGGGAGAATCAGGAAATGGACCTCCCTTCTGTTGGAGCTCTTTGAGGGGAGGGTTAGCACAGGAGTCGAGCTTGATGGATGCTCCCCCATTGGATATATCTGGGAATGTTCACATGATTCGGTGGCGGAAAATTTATCACAATGGAGACGTCTGCTTCTCACACATATGCAAGTTGGGAATGTGGAATAGTTGTAGGCCATCCGTATACAACGAGACCTCCATGTAAGGTAGTCACTTGTGAAGTAACTTTTAAAGCTGACAGATGAACCGTGGACAGCGTTGGGGACATACAATGGGACTGAACACACAGCAACACATATAGACAAAGACATAGGCTGTGACCCATCAGGAGGACAAGGTGTACCTGGTAATTAAAATGCAATCTCTGCTGCTGTGCCCCCTGGAGTGGTGGTGGCAGCGGACTCACCCAGGAGCCTGAGGGCGAGAGGTGCCACCTGCACTGCCACACCACCTGCGCCCACCGCCTCCCTTCATTAAGCTAGGTATTTATACCAGCGCCCAACAGCCCTGGTCTTCATGGGCCCTGGTAAAGCAGTGCTTTATTAGAATTAATGTGGCACTTCAGAGGAGAGTGTCAGTGTGCCTGGTACCGGGGTGCCGGGAGAAAGAGTCCCCAGCCCTCCTCTGTCACATCGCATAAAGGCACCAAGGCAAGCCGAACACGGAGATGAGCGTGGACAGCACATGACAGAACTGTTTTCAGGGGCCAAGGGAAACCGAAGTATTCTTTATTCAATCTGCTATCATGTTTACAGCATGAGCCATTATATGAACATGGATAAGATCAAAGGCTTGAACTAAATGCATGCTGGTAGATTGAACATTGTTGGACAAGCTCAATATGACACATTTCTTGACTAAGCTCAATGTTTTGAGACAAAAAGCCAAATCAACAGAACTTAGTTATATTTATATGAATCCTCTGCCCATACATGAATATGAAATCAGCTGGTTCAGTCCCAACTGATGGCCTACAAAAGGTCTCATTGCCAAGGTGTCACACAAGACACATCTCATGATGGGTAAAAGCAAAGAGCTGTCTCAAGACATTCGCAACCTAATTGCTGCAAAACATAATGATGGCATTGGTTATAGGCGCATTTCTAAGCTTCTGAATGTTCCAGTGAGCACTGTTGGGGCCATAATACGGAAGTGGAAAGACAATCATTTCACCATAAATTTGCCTCGACCAGCTGCTCCTCGCAAGATTTCTGACAGAGGAGTGAAAAGAATAATCAGAAGAGTTGTCCAAGAGCCAAGGACCACTTGTGGAGAGCTTCAAAAAGACCTGCAATTAGCAGGTACTGTTGTCTCAAAGAAAACATTAAGTAATGCACACCACCGCCATGGCCTGTATGCACGCTCACCATGCAAGACTCCATTGCTGAAAAAAAAGCATGTTGAAGCTCGTTTAAAGTTTGCTGCACAACATTTGGAAAAGCCAGTGAAATACTGGGAGAATATAGTGTGGTCAGATGAGAGCAAAATTGAACTGTCGTAATACACACCATGTTTGGAGGAGAAATGGCACTGCACATCACCCTAAAAACACCATAGCAACAGTGAAGTTTGGAGGTGGGAACATCATGGTGTGGGGCTGCTTTTCAGCAAATGGTACTGGCAAACTTCACATAATTGAAGGAAGGATGAATGGGTAAATTTACGAGGAGCACCTGGTCGAGGCAAATTTATGGTGAAATGATTGTCTTTCCACTTCCGTATTATGCCCCCAACAATGCTCACTGGAACATTCAGAAGCTTAGAAATGCGCCTATAATGCGCGAATGTCTTGAGACAGCTCTTTGCTTTTACCCATCATGAGATGTGTCGTGTGAGACACCTTGGCAATGAGACCTTTTTGTAGGCCATCAGTTGGGACTGAACCAGCTGATGTTCATTTGCACTGACAGGGGGCTGGATTGCTTTTTAATTACTGATAGTTTTCAGCTGTTGTCTTGGCTTTCCATGCCTTTTTGAACCTACCTTTCTTCATGTGTTCAATACTTTTTCCCTGTGTCATTGAATTTCTGAACTTATTTGTTTAGGTTTCTTTGTATTTATGGATTACTTGGGTTGTTACCAACATCTGGTGAAAATGTCATGTCAATAGCACCTTTGGAAATATATTTACTGAGAAAAATTGTGACGTGTTCAATACTTATTTCACCCGCTGTATATATTTTTCTTTTAACCAGGCAAGTCAGTTAAGAACAAATTCTTATTTACATTGACGGCCTACACCGGACAAACTCGGAAAAGGGACAATTGTGCACCGCCCTATGGGACTCCCAAACACAGCCAGTTGTGATACAGTCTGGATTTGAACCAGGTTGTCTGTAGTGATGCCTCTAGCGCTGAGATGCAGTGTCTTAGACCACTGCGCCGCTGCGCCACATGCTATATTGAGATGGCTGAGCACCAGAGGCAGCACCCAATGTATCTGTCAGTAGGGGCACATGTGGTCATTTCCATAGGGGTGGATGGGGGGGTGAGGGGGCATCAGAGCTGATGCTGTGTGTAGCCAGTCAGCAGGGGAGGGCATTAATGCCTAGTTTGTATCACTCAGTGTCTTCAATTAAACACGAATAACCAGATACAACTTTCTTTCTTTAGATGTGTTTTATGGGCTCCCATGTAGTAGGGAATTCAGTATACTATACTCTACATCTACCCGCAGATGGCAATCTCCACTGCATGACTCAGTGCATTAGTGTTAAAAACGGTAAGCGGTTTTAGAGGCAGATATACTTTTTAAGTTTCATCAGGGACAGTTTAAAAATTACCGGGGTGGTGTTGGGGGGGGGGGGGGGGGGGGTTTTGGGGGGGGTGGGATTGTGCCAATGCACCACACACGCCACGAACCAATAAGCAAAGCATAACTGCATACCGATTACCGACTTTGAGTGTTTCAACCACATGGTTTGAGTTTTCAACACCACATTAAATAGACTATGCCAAGCTCTACAAACAGAAAATACCTACCTTGTACCCAGTATCGAAGGCATGGATTGACAATCACTGGATGTCATTACACTTTTTGGTGTTTTGTCTCTTTCCACGGCCAGTGCACATTTTGGATGCTGGAATTATATTAGAGTGGAGTGGATGAACATGCGCAGGTAGCCTACAGGAGACTTTTGAAGTAGCCTAATCAGATTAAAACATTGTGGCTGGTTGTGTTTATGCCACGTATAAAATGTAATACATGCTATTTTGAAGCGTTAGATTCTAGGTGCGCGAGGAATAGCCACTCTGATTGGAGAGGAGGCAGAGCACCCGTTAAGCTTTCCTGAATAACAGGCCTGCTGGGAGCATATGTGACCACATTACTATAGGAAGACTTGGGAGAATGATGATACAGACAGACTGGTCTGCTACTGTGCTTTTCCAGGCCTTATAAACTGTCCAGAGTAGACCCACAACTGATCCCAAATGGAATGAACGGAGTTGAACATTCAAATCACAGGGCTTTTGAGGCATTATTCAAATGACATTTTCCCTGCAGTTAACAGCCTAGAGTAGAATGTTGTACTCATTTGAAAACATTAATGCATTATTGATTGTATTGTGGTGTTGTAGGCTAGTCTAGGTAGGATAATCGTATTGTCCCTAAAACGAGCTCAATAGGGAAGTTTTTTGAGCTGCTTGTCTCGTGTCTTCACTGTTCTTTCATATGTACCTGGCCTCTCTGCTGTCTATCAGCTATTATTTTTGTTCTTGTGGATTTATATAGAAAATTGGTGCCACTTGGAATGAATCATGTGTGGTATGATTGTTAGTTAGCCTGTTGCAGATCTGAGCAAATGATCCACCTACCACTATTGTCAATATGAATGGTGGATAGAGGGCAGGATGGACAGACTGGTAGACTATATTGACCCGTTGTAAGCACAGAAAAGCGTGTTGCATAAGGGAAGTACTAAAACACCTTGATAGGGGAGGCTCATGCAAACAGCCCACTGAGCAAAAACTGATTGAATCAACGTTGTTTCCACGTAATTTCAACCAAAACAATCTATGTTGAATAAATGTGGAAATCTGATTGGATTTGAAAAAAGTCATCAGCGTTAGGCCATTTAGTATTTCACACAACTTTTCACCTAAATCCAACGACATGGTGATTTTTTGTTGATTTCACGTTGAATTCACGTTAGTTGACAACTCAACTAAATATAAATCTAAACTAGACGTTGAACTGATGTCTGTGCCCAGTGGAAGATGAGGAAATTTGACTTGGATGGAATAAATTATATACAGATGTAGGATCTTAATTTGAGCCAGTTTTCTAAAGCAAGGAAATAATCCTGCAGCAACAGGAAATGTGAATTATTATGTGGATTATAAATAATTTATATTTTTGTAGGGGTTAATACATATTTTGTTAATACATATTTTTGTGTGGAAATTCCAAACTTCAAAAGCCTTTTTAAACCTCAAATACACAAGTTTTACAAAGTTTGCCTGCAACAGAGCGATCAAATTAAGATCCTACATCCGTAGTACAACCTGCAAATTTTTATTTTTATTTTTTTTTTAACCTTTATTTTACTAGGCAAGTCAGTTAAGAACATATTCTTATTTTCAATGACGGCCTAGGAACAGTGGGTTAACTGCCTTGTTCAGGGGCAGAACGACAGATTTTTACCTTGTCAGCTCGGGGATTTGATCCAGCAACCTTTCGGTTATGGGCCCAACACTCTAACCACTGGGCTACCTGCTGCCCCAAATGGGCGAATGGAAACCAGGGGGAAAAATGCACTAACTTCCCGTGCTCCAAAAATAATAAAAAACCACACAACCCTCCTCAAAGCAAAAAGAAAAGTTAGACAACCCTCACATATTTTGGCTCCCAATTAAAGCAGAAAAAAACTCAAACAGAAAAGTTTTTGTATCTTTTTCCTTCAGTGTTGGATGCAACCTTTTCTCCCCAAGCCATAACTGTTAGCCCCATCCTTATCAAGGAGAGACATCAAAGGGGTTCCTCTATACAGTATTACCACCAACATCCTTGAGATTGGATCTCAAGATTGTTATGCATATAATACGAAAATAAACCACATAATCCTTCTTGGGAGATGTTTTGCTTTTCAAGTATTGAAACTAGGACTAAGTATTGAAACTAGGTACATTGGACAACATCGTGGACTAAACATCCATTACAATGATATAGGCCTACTCCCCAAAGCAATATGTGTTGTCTTTTGTATCACCCGTGATCATTTTGATTCTTGAATAGCAAATTCCATTCATAATGTTTTCCTCTCTAGGATCCTTAAATACATAAGTTAGTACACCTACATCCAGTTATTGAGCTAAACTCATCACAGGGATACTACAAATGCTGAATAGATTCTATTTCCTATTGTTGCAGACATGTCATTTGAAAAGAAGAATGAATACAGTAAGTGCATTAACTGTATAATCCCTCTGTACAAACTGATACCATTTCCTTTATTGTTGAAGGAGACTGTCATCCAGGTCAGGTATAAGTGTTTCAGAGGCAGACCAGGGGGAGGTTGGTGCCTGCGATGTGGGATAGCTAGGCTCCAGTGGATGTGTCCTATGTGAGCAGTTGCAGAGGCGAGAACAAAGCCTTAGGCATTTCTCAGCCCAGATAGGTGTGCTAGAGGCTGGGCTGCTGCGCCTTCAATTTGGTTACAGTGCTGTCACTATTCATTGAGAGGGCGCTCCTCCTTCCAGCACCGGAACCTCAACAGGGGCATCGCTCATGATAGAAAACAATGAGCATGATTTGTGAACTCTCGCCGTCTTTGTAATTTCATCAGTGTAATGGGATTATATTTCAAATCACCACTCCTTTGTTCATTACACATTTAAACTCCTCTGACAGACAAAAACTTCAATAAAATGTGCATGTCAACGCTGGTTGACTTCGCCAGCTCTGATTAGACAAACAGTGCACCAGGGCTCCGGAACGGGGGGAAATAATGTGCTCATTTATTCATTTTTCAGACGAGTCACAATAGATTTTTAACGACCAATGTCTGACCTCCCTTGGGTGCTTCATGCTTAGGGGGGTTAATAAAGCCTAACACTCTGGCACTGAAACGCTCCACAGAAGAGTCGGGTGAGAAGACGCCTGCGAAGAAATAAAGAGTATTAGAACACCAGCCCCAACTCCAGAGAGAAAGAGAAGAGAGAGAGAAAAGAGAGAAAGAGAGCAGGAGAGAGAGAGAGACAGAGAGACAGAGAGACTGGTATTCTACTTAGATTCCAATTCCACAGGTCTCTAAGGGACAATTAAACCAAGTGAGGAAGAAGTACTCTTTTTTTACAATGCGCTGGGGCGTACATATTAGAAGCTTTACCCATGGCAATATACATACAGAAGGACCTGCCAAGACAAGAAGGGGGAGCCTGTAAAGCGGCCCCTAAACTTAATAACAGAAAGAAATCTGTCCTTTCAATGTTTTCAAGGTTCTGAAACCCAGTGTTTATACATCAGGGTTTACATAAACAGAGTACAATATAAAAGAAGTCTCTCTTTCTCCAGAGAATATTGAAAATATACCAGAAACGTCTTGAATCATATAATGTCAACATAATAATCCATAGGATGTTTTGGTATTTATTTTCATGTCAATCCCTTCTCAGTTTCAAAACATGAAAATGAAATATTCCAAACTTTATTAGCAGCTTTGTTTTTCTGTAGCTGGAGAAAATGTGAAAGTTTACTCTCCATAGTGAGAAAAGGCCTATGGTGTGTTGTAGTGTTGCCAGCAGACACCCATCTTGTTTCCCCTCTCAGCACAGTGCTCTATTTGTCTGAATCTATGTCATTTTAGCTCAGTCAGGTCAATGGCAATTCAACCTCCTCTTTTGTCGGAGGCACTTCAGATTCCTAATGTGATGCATGTACGATAGGAACCAGCTACACAGTCCCTGTCACTGCACACACATATACATTATATACCCTGAGCTCACATTCTCCATATTTTACTCCTCATTTGGAAATACTGAATGATATGTCCTGTTTCCTTTCTTTTTGATCCTTGACCGGCATGCAAGCTCCCCTCTAACACCCTCTCAGGTAGAACCTTGTCATAGTGTTACAGTGTAACAGTTCCCTCCGGAAACAGCAGCCATCCCAAATGTAAGCAATATAATGTGAGGAGAAAAGTAAAGTAGAATACTTTCTGTTCCTTCGTTCTGGTATTTCTCTCCTTTACGTTAGTGCGGCTCTTTGTCAGGGGCCACATGGGAGAAGAAAAAATTACAGACTACCTGATAATTACTTAAGTTCAGAGCAAACTAAAATATGCAGGGCTCTCCCAGCTCTTCCCAGCTCCTTGCTACTGGCATATTTCTCTTAGCAACTAATTAAGTCTGCCTCTGAGGCTCCAGGCAACAATGGTGGTGGATGCTGTAACAGCAACATTTAAAAAAAAGGGGAAGACAGGGAGAGGAAAGTGAGAAGAGAGAGAGAACCGGAGCGAGTGACTGAGGTTGAGTGTTTTATTCTCTTTTTGTATAGAAGAATAAATGTCACTGGGGGCTTATTATTGTTTCACACTTGAATGGATTCAAATAGAAATAACAGTGGTGGTCACCATTATGTGCAGTTGCAAATAGCACAGCTCCCTCTGCTCATACAATTCTTTAATTATTATAATGTCATTATCCATATACGGCATTGTTGCATGAAAAAGAAACACTCAGGCCCACCGGGTACTAAGCGCAGGTTTTTAATCTCCTCCCTGTTAAATGAGATCACGCCATGAAGAAGGCATTATTAGTAATGCTATCATCATCATCATCATCAGTGCAACACAACATTGGAGACTTTTGGCAGATGTATTACACAAAGCCATTTTCTCTAGTAATCTCTGTTAACTCCGTACATGATAATAGTTTGATGCATATTTTTATCATGCTCCATTTAAGTATTTTGTTTGGAAATTGTCAAACCAGATAAATCCAACATCTTCGCTTGAGTATCTATGTTAGAACATAATATGTATTAGAGGGCAAATAAAAATAAAAATACCAAAGACCAGGATGAAGAAGTACAGGAAGACCCTGGAGCTAAATAATGCTTAACCAAATACACCACTTAATTCATAAAACAAAACTACAAAAAAAACATAGCAGACATTAGAATATAGAAGCCAATGGTAATCTGTCATAAAAGCTCAAGTTAAATATTTTGAAATAAGCACCTCGTTAAAGACGTCAGAGCCATTGGACCACTCTGATGACTAGCATTGCAAATTGAGGATGCTTTTAAAGAGAACAGAGTGGCCTCCCTGATAAGGCTCCTGGTTGCACTGGGATTGTTTGTGATGCGCAATCCATGAGAGACACAGCAGCCAGGCAGGCAGTCATTATTTTCTCCACAATTACCTGAAGTCCTTGATAACGAGCAAAAAGAAAAAAAAGCCACATAATTAGAAAAACACCACAAACACCATTATTGTCAGGAGAACACAACTGTATAATGAAGCAATTATAAATGAGCGCCTTTGTGCTTGTCATTCGTTTGTGCTTTTCAGGATACGGAGATGAAGCATGGCTAAACGTTGGAACCTTGGAAAGTTTAGAGCGTGTTTAAGGTTAGGTTAGACTAGGGAAGCCTCTGGAGGGTTTCTCTGTAGTCAGACCAGGTCTGGAAAGGAAAGCCCTTGGTGATGACTCCATAGAGCCAGGCAGTGCAGAGAGGGAAGACATATCTACTGGGGCCAATTCAAGATATTACAACCCTCTCAGACACACTTCAATGGTACCAGTCTGCCTGACCTCCTTAGTCTATGTGATATTACATTCAGTGTAAACACTTTGAGCCATGTGAGTGGCCTGTAAAACATGGCACAGATACAAAAGGATACACACCAAGTTTTCACTGCTTTTGTGACAAAAGTTTGGCATGTCTTATGTGGGTGTGTTTGTTTGTTTTGTGGATAGTGATCTGGCTACAACTAAAAGGTAGCGAGGAGAAAGTTTGCTGAACGAGGAGAATCATAGAGAGCGATCTCTACTGGGATCGGATTTTCAATGAGAGAGAAATAAATTCCTCATCTGATTTGAAATCGACCCATGTTTACTGTAGCTTTCCCTTTGAAATGCACACTGCACTCCTTGTAAATTTCGCGCAATTAAGCCTGGAGTTGTGTTTTCTTCTAATAGCGTGCTCTTCAAAAATGTCCTCCCCGACCACTGAGCGGATTGGAGACACAACTTTTTATTAATTCGCTTTTTTTTTCTCTCTTTGATTTTCAGCCCATATTTAGATTAGTAGCGACATGCAGAAATCCCAGGTTCCTCCAGATATGCGAAGAGTTTCAATGAGCTCAGTTGTTTTGCTGCCTCCTCAAAGGCATCAAAACAATAAACATGTGAACAAAGAAGAAAGAGAAAGACAGAGAGGAGTCACTCCGCCTGGTGTCCACAGGGAATTGAACTCCTCAGTTAGAAACACCATCTCATTAATCGGTAGACACATGCTACAGGCACACTGCGTCACTATTGCCTTGAGAATGCAATTGTATGGAAGGGGCAATTAGGATAGAGAAGCTGTGAGGTTGCCATTATTTTAGCATTTAATGACCAGGCAGTACGGCAGGAGCTTGATGCAGAAATGAGGGCTGAAATACTAAAATTATGCATAATCTGGCAGATTTTACTGCCCCCCACACTCTCTTCCTTAGCCTTGAATAAATTTACATGGAAATGCATATTCCTCTAATTTATTCAGAGAATTAGAATATACATAACAAATATTTCCATAGAAGAAATCAACGACATGCAGTTAGATTTTTAATGACTTATTTCTTTGTTTTCAATGGGTGTGGATTGGATTGTTACCCTTCCTAAAAAAGCTTTTTAGGTAATCAGATAAATAATTACTATAGAAGTATGAATATATATTTGGATTTATCTTAAATACTGTAGGAGGACCTATATAATTAGAAAGCTTTCAGAAGGAAAAACTGTGGCACATACATGTAGTGCACATCCGATAAATACCACAGACGATAAATACCACAGACGATAAATACCACAGACGTACCACAGGATATGAATGTAAGATGCATGGGTATACGGACACAATCCAAAAGCATGGGATATTGACATGGAGGCTAGACCATTAATAAGCCACTGTATCCGTTGTGTTCAGGGTCACCGTTGCCTGCTATAACCACACCTTGTCAAGACTGCTCCAGCCTCACAATATGTACCTCGTACCTCCTGTCAGCAGACATAATTCCTGTGTGCTGGCACACCACTGACTTCTGCATAAGTGATGCAAGGCTTCCACTAGAGTTAGGAGCTGGAGTTTTTTTTTTTTACCACTGAAAGATGTTCATCATTCTTGATCTGTCTCTGTCAGGGCCTAGTGTTTTAGTGCCTCTCACGATTAGGCAGAATTGACAGGCCAAGAAGGCAGCGAATAGCAGAAACGTGTGAAACTAAGGGAGGTGTGGTGTAGGGTGGAGGATGAAGTGAAGTGTGGCCATCATTTAATCTGCAATTTATCAGTTTAGGCTGTACCATGTAACAGCGGGATATTACATTCCAGAGAGGACTAGCACAATCTCTCCCCTGCTTTCTCTTGTATGTTTCTTAATGTCGTCTAGGGAGGCTGGAAGACAAGAGGGCGGGATTTCTTTATTGTTATTATTATTATTTCTGAAACCCTTCATTAATATATGGCACTGTGGACTCATCTGTGGGGTAGATATGGAGCGTTGGTGACAGAGTGATGGAGTGAAAGAGGTGTGCTGCAGGAAGAGAGAAAGTGAGAGAGCATCTCCCATGGTGACTGCGTCATTGCCTGTCATGAGACCGAGGTCATACAGTATTGATATACACGCATACACACGCATACACCCGCAGTGCACGCCCACGGACGCATGCACACACAGACACACACACACAGAGAGCGAGAACTGATGTACCGATACCGATGCATTATAATTTGATACAATGTGTGTTTTCCTTAACAGCATTTCCCTGTGGTAACCCCTAGGGTTGGGAAGCCCAGGGGCATTGTTTCCTGCTTGTAGACAGGGAGCAGCGACCAATGGCCAAATAAACTCCCTCCTCCAGAGGTGTCACTCAGATTACCTCCCAGTAAGTGATCCTCTAGCTCAGTGTTTAGTGGACTGTTACAAAGCCAAATCACAGTTAGTGGCAAGGGGCATTGTGTTTCTCTCTCAAAATGGATTCATTTCCTCCTTTCTTAGGAGAGCTTCCTCCACCTCATGTCCTGCACTTACTGCTAGTAGTAGTGAGCAGACACTGCAAGTAGGGCCTAGTAGGATGTGTGCAAAACGATGAACCTAAAGTAGGCTAACTGAAAAAGAAATGCATTCATAATTATTTAAGTGAAAGTTAAAGTATACCTCAACTTTAAATCACCAATATACAACAACGGCATAGTCATCATGTAGTCTACCGATAATGTAGTCTACCCAGTTCATCACTGGGGCCAAGCTTCCTGCCACCCAGGACCTCTATACCAGGCGGTGTCAGAGAAAGGCCCTAAAAATTATCAGACTCCAGCCACCCAAGACATAGACTGTTCTCTCTGCTACCGCATGGCAAAGCGGTACCAGAGCGCCAACATCTTCTACCCCCAAGCCATAAGACTGATTAACAGTTCATAAAATGTCTACCGAGACTATTTGCATTGAACCCCTTTTTCTTACACTGCTGATACTCACTGTTTATTATCTATGCATAGTCACTTTACCACCACCTACATGTTCATATTGCATCAATTACCTCGACTAACCTGTATCCCATTACATTGACTTGGTACCGGTACCCCCTGTATATAGCCTTGTTATTATTTTATTGTGTTACTTTTTAAAAGTTAATTTATTTATATTTGTTTAGCATATATTGTCTTACTTATTTAAAAAAAAAAACACAGTTCATTAAGGGCATAAGTAAGGTCATGCTTAGGTCCACACAGCTTGTATGGCACCCTGGGCGAACCCCCCCTTCAGCGCCTGCGCCCGCCCCTGGGCGGCTGCCCATGTCCCATGTACATAAATACACTACTGCATGTGACAAATACAATTTGATTTGATGTGTACAGTCAGTATGTATTGATAAGGCTGAGAGCAGCAGCTATTGATCAAGCTGCATTGTGTTTTTAGTGGTTGATCCATTTCACTTCCAGAGCAAGAGTCAACCTGGAAGTGCAATGGGTGGTTAGGTCACAAGAGGCAGGCAGGATAATAAGAGCAGACCATGGTGACCTGTCTGAGCTGGGTGTCTGTGCGCAGTTCACCTAGAGCTAACGACAGACTGGGGCCTGGGCTGACACACTGGGCAGGGATTCAGGCTCTGCACCCTTTTAAGCTAGGGTTCAGCAAACAGACTTACACAGCAGAAAAGTTATGTGCAAGTCAAGTACCTTCAGGGCATACGGGGGGAAAGAGAGGGGAAGCAATCTAGGGCATCTGCAAATGTAAATGAGTCCGGAGCTATGACTGGATTATGCAGGCAGCAAGAAATAAGTGTTTTAGTTACATATTGACTCTAGAAAGACATTTATATCATTTAGTGACATTTGACTGAGATTCACCACCGCAATTCATATTTTTATATTCCATTTAGGAATTTACTGGCTTTACTGTGGCTATTTAAACGATACCCATAACACATCCATGACATATACTTCAACGAGTATTTAAAAAACAGCATAAGGTTACCATTTTGAGTTACTTAGGTAAGTGACACTGTAATTTCTCCACCAAAACTCCTGTTGCCCACCAAGGAATAATTATCCTACCCACCCTTCCAGGAGGATCATAAGCTTTACTGTATGCAGGAGCAGCACAGTACTATAGTTAAGTCTCAACAGACAGCTCTCCGCTCTCTCTTTCCACAGCAGAGAGAAGCCTGCTTCCCTCCCTACTATTCCCCCCTGGATGCCTGTAACCTGAATACCAGACAGCTAGCCTGGGTTCATGCAGATCCTTCACAGTGCATGGCTTCTCACTGAACCCTGCACTGACACAGAGCAGTAGTAAAATGTGAATGCCTTTGTGCAATGTCTAAAAGAGATGGATGGGACACAAGCCCGAGAATTACAGACTTTTAAATGGCTCCTACTGTAAATTGTGTCAATGCTACTGTTTTTATAGCATGCTTATTCATATATTTTAGATAGAGACTGTTGCAATGTCTGAGTATACAGAAATGTTAAACGGGGAAAGTGAAGAGCAGTTGTGTTTCTATCATCTTCCCAACATATAGCATACACAATGAAGCATTGAGAGATCATTCAAATGTAATCGTTACATCTTGATTAAATGCCAGATTATTAAATACTGTATGATAGGGCAACTGTATGTCTGAAAGGGATACTGATCTGAGGAAACACGTATCTTCATGGGTTCTCTCCAATGACAGAAAACTCGATCCCTCCTGAAATGTGGATTGAACTCTTACAAGATGAAGACGTGACATGGCACCTTCCGCTCACTTGATGTCAATGATAGGACAGCTCACTTCTAGATCGGCACGTTGCCAGCCAGCCCTCATTGGGTCCTGAGAGCCAGTTGTCGTCTCAGAGCCCATATGAAAAAATACTATAATATACAACAGTATGTATACTATGTAGTATACAATGTATTCACTGTAGTGTTTTTGCTGACATTACTATAGTATTCATTGTAGTGTTTTGCGGACTAAAGTCTAAAGTCTTGAGGTCTGAAGAGAAAGCTCAGCACTTTTGCTATTTTTTATAACTGGTACGGAACGCAATATATGGTCTATACTTGGCATGAAGGTTTCTCACTTATGGGTGGCACAAATTGTGATATGGGGGAGGGGAATGGGCAGGGTATATGCTAATTAAATACTGTAGAATATACTAGTAATTACAGTAGTGTTTTTACAGACTGTGGTGTTTTTGTGGCCATCATTGTAGCATTAACTGAAGTCAGGTTTGCGGACAGTAGTGTTTTTGCGAACATTACTGTAGTGTTTTTGTGGTCTGTACTATACTATAGTATTTACCATAGTATTCTACACTATACTAAAACATTCTATACTAAGTACTACATATGATTGATGTATACTACAGTGTATAGTATAGTATTCTACAGTATACTACAGTTTACTATAGAATCCTATGGTAAGAACTATTTTTGTCATGTGGGAGGAGAGGCTGATGATGCTTAAAGGGGCAATCTGCAGTTGAAACACTGTTATAGTTGAGGCTATGCGGTGTTTGTTAACAATTGCACTGTTTACAAACAAAGAGGTAAAACAAGCTTATAATTTGGGTTCTGATGGGTTAATACCTCTATTTAATCTGCATCGCTGTTGCATTACAGATTGTGTGATATAAATGTAAAGGTAATTTCTGATTGAGCCGACGTATGCAGCGTTTACCGTGAATGTAGTCCCTGTTATCACGCAAACATTTCAATCGCGCTGTAATGCTGAACTTCCGCCCTAAAATAGTTGAACTAAGCTCATAAGGCATGTATAAGTTATACTCTTCAAGAACCAATGGGTGTATATGATGAATTTAAAAGGCCCAACATTTTTTACGTAGCAATCACAGCATAACCAAAGTAGGTCACATAAGGACAAGGGCAGTACCCAAGACATCTTCAGTGCGTGTGGGTGAGATGATCATCTAACCAATTTGATGCTTCCAGTCAAATCCGTTCTCAAGCTCAGAGCGGATCCGTGATATCCATCCTGACAGAGATCAACATAAACAGCAGCAGCATCACATGCCCTGTCCAGATCATACTCACTCGGAGGGCCAGGCAGTGACAGTATGTCCTGCTGGACAGCATGTGTGCAGCAGTAGCTGATGTTTTTGAGGAAATTATTCAGTTGAGAATAGTCTGTGGCACTTAGGCTGACTGTGACAATGTTGTGGGACTATGACTCGTTTCTGTAACTGATTAAGCAGAAGAAAGAAGAATCACTTTTTGACTGAATACATCACACACACGCACAATTCACAAAACTGTATATTGCTGCAAACAAAACAAAAGAGCTTCTCTCTCAGAAACATCAGCTCTATTCATTGGTTCAGGAAACACATTGTGGCATCATTCTCCAAGGGAATTCTTCCCTAACTAACTTTTTTTATTTAACCTTCATTTCACTAGGCAAGTCAGTTACGAACAAATTCTTATTTACAATGACGACCTACAGGGTCAGCCCCTGGAGCAAATTAGGGTTAAGAACCTTGCTCAAGGACACATCGACAGGTTTTTTCACCTTGTCAGCTCAGGTATTCGAAACAGTGACCTTTCGGTTACTGGCCCAACGCTCTAACCGCTAGGCTACCTGCCGCCCTATAAAACTATGCTGCTTAATTGTAAGAACAAGGGAAAGTGGCTGTACAATAATAGCAGCGCCTCATTGTTGTCATGTATGTGAATGCTACAATAATGTAGGAAAGAGAAATGAGGGATTTGTGTACCTTCACTTGTCAAGTCCACCCGGTAATTGCATGTTGATTGTTTCCATTAACATATGATGGCTAAGTGCATCTAATTCTTGTTATATTTCCATTTCCATGGTTCAATTTGATGTCACCACCTACACGTTCACCCGTAGGTGATTAGACATGCATAGAAAATGGTTTGTCTCTAATGGCGTAGGTAAGTGCAATTTTATGAAGGTGCGCTGTGCGCTAACCACCACAAGCACAGATGTAATTGACACCAATGCCTAATTAATACTTTTTGGTACACAATAAAGGAACATGCCAGACACATTTAATTTCCTATCTCTTATTTCAGAACTAAACCGCTTCTATTCACTGGTGAGGATGAATTTTGGCAAGGCTGTTTTTGACCATACAACCAAGTTCAGTGTTATGTTATATCTGCATCTCTGTCTGTGAGTCTAGGTTGATACAGTCTCCAGCGCTTGATTCAAACTGAGGAACTAAAAACCACTCTGAAAAACTATACATTTGAAAATGTTCATTTGAACAATTTTCCTGATCATGTTGATTAAATCAACTTTTTTATATTATGCACCAATACCAAACGCTTTTTTTTTGTTGTAAATTATTTTATACTGCATTTCAGGTTGTAGAATGAGTCTATTGACATTAGACAGTGCTGAGTTTTCATCGCATCATACCAGTGGGAGATCACTTTGCCCATTCATTACCAGTCTATGTAGTTTGGGAATCACCATAGAGAAGAAAGCTGAGTTTCATTATTTACGTATGTTATCACCTCAGGCACAGATACTCTGTATCCTCCTGAGTTTTATTCTGCTTGTCTCCCAGCATCCTCCAGGCTATTTCATTTAGGTTTTAATATGTGTATTTGACATTTTGTTCATTTAGCCTCTCCTTTAATTTAATTGACGTGCTGCTGCCTTGTGCTGTTTGTTTTCTCCTCAGTGAAAGGATTTCTTACAATCGCATGCCTACTTCTTATAGTGGGCCTATTGCTTATTCAACTTCTTCTCTTCACTGCATCTCCAGATGGAGTAGTTCAGTTAGTATTCGAGAGGAGAGGAGAAAAAAAAACATGCATAGGACTTTTGAACTAAAATATTCATAGTGACCATTTAGACATACATAATACATAGACACACACACACACAGTCCAATTTCCAGTTTTATTTAGACAGATGTTGTACTACTTTGAGTCATAGTTTCGCAATGCCACCATCAACGGTTTGACCACTTGAATGCATGCATGTATGAAATAGTTAGGAATAGGCTAATTATAAGACAGTGGTGACCACAGAAAGGTATATGTAAATATTTATCGATTCTGTCTGTCCACCCTGTAATTTGAATGTACTGCTTTGTGATGGTAATGTGCATTAATTCGAAAATAGCTTTGGCTGTGGCGATTTGTTTGAGAGTGCAACTGTGCAACGCTAATGGTGAACTGCTCAAATTAATGGGGACGCACACCTTTCATTATTACGATTAGATTACGTGACGCCAATTGATGGATTCACTTGTGGCCAAATTTACCGCATTACCACGGTTCGCATCAATTTGGTTTAAGACCAAACACAGGTCTTAATGTTATGGGCACTTGCTACTGTAAGTAGCTTTTTGTCTTTGTCAGTCATCCATTAATTGTAATGATACGTTTACTTCTATTCTTAGGGATTTGGACAGAATATTTGTAAAGTGGGGAGGCAGGTAGCCTAGATGTTAAATGCGTTATGCCAGTAAGTGAAAGATTTCTGGTTCGAATTACCGAGCCGACTGGGTGAAAAAGCTGTCGGTGTTTAGGCCTACTTGAGCAAGGCACTTAAACCTTGTTGCTCTGGATAAGAGCGTCTGCTAAATGACTAAGATATATATAGACTACAAATAAAGAACATAGGCTTCTCAACAAAAGTAAAGGTTTGTTGATGTAATAAATGAAAGATAAAGATAGAATAATAATGATAATAAAGCGAATAGGCTTTATACAATTCGTTTATAAGTTACTTTATAACGTCATGCATTTTGATTTTAAAAAAATGGTATAATCCTCGTTCGCTGTATCATGGATATTGTTTACATCAACCGACATGTTTGAGTCCATAGACTTTTAACTTGGTAATGTTCCATAGGTCCCTGGTGTTCTTTGTCTAAACTCAGCTCAGGAGACCGTCGTCGGGAATGGTGCGTCTGCCATCTGCAGGAGAGCGACGGCACGCCACATTAAATGACCGTTCCATTGGCCAGTCCACACATTCAGACAACGTCCTCACGGCTGCACCTCTTCTTTCCAGACTATTGATTTACCACATATCATTTAAAATGAAAGTGCACTAAACATGTCCAGTTACAGTGAACCTCCATTTACCTCAGTTCCCATGGTTTGGGTAGGCCTATTTCCCATTAGAATACGCCAATGAACACTGGAGGCCCACTACAGTAGTAGCCAAAATCTCTCTCTCTGAGGCTAATCTATCAAAGAGTGATTGGTGGGGCTTTGTACCATGGTACTACTATGGTACTTTCATTCATACCATTGTACTACTATGGTACTGGTATAGATGGGGATCATGGAAATACCATGGTTTTAAAATGCATTATAGCCAAAATGCTACCACGGCAACACACAATTATGATAAATGTTAACAAAAAGTATCATATGGTACCATCTTTATTAATTGTGTGTTACCATAGTACAATGGCAGTATAATGCATTAAATAAATGAACCCCCTAAGGTCAAAAGAAGTTGGTTGGCATTATATTGATGAATTTACTGTATATACCAGTATGGGCTAGTTTCTGATCAAGTCAGAGGCAGGCTGCTAGTGGTCCTAGTTTGTCTGTAACATCAAAGAAAAAGGGAAATAGTTTCTGTGAAAAATGGGTCATATTTTGTGATATAGAATGTGAGATTTGGTAACCAGAAGTTTTGGCATTTTGTAATAATTTACAGTATTTATATTCAAGGGGAGTTGCTTTTGTTTCGGCCCACAGAGGGAGCCGAAACAAGGTTGGGCTATTTACAGATGGGCTATGTACAGGTGTACAGGTGCAGTGATCGCTAAGCTGCTCTGACAGCTGATGCTTAAAGTTATTGAGGGAGATTGTAGTCTCCAGCTAAAGTTATCTCCAGTCAAGTTAGCCTATTGCATTCATGGTTGTGTTTGTAAATTCAGGGTGCATTTCTAAATTCAACCTGGAGTGCCAGAGTGCGCTCAGAGTGCCCTCTGGGCATTCATAAATTCAGAGCATTGTCAGATTGTCCATTCGTAAATTCAGAGTTTTGCTCTCGGAGCGTTCAGAGGGCACACTGGACGCTCTGGCCGAGGAGTAGGGTTGATCCGAGCGTTCTGACCTCACAACGTCAGTCAAGCACCCAAGTTAACTGGCTAACATTGGCTAGCTACTTCAAGACACAAATGAGAGAACACCTCACTCTCACCATTTTACTCCCCCTAGCAGTGCTGGTTAAGCTGTTTTCATGTTATCTAGAGCGTTGGTGACTGTAACTGTGCTGCTGGCAACAATTGAATTACGCTTTTTTGCTGACGGTTGCTGACGGTTACTGACACCGGCCATATTCAAAAGGTATTGAGCGTAAGTTATTCTGTGCTCTGGCACACTCATATGACATGCTCTGAAATCAGAGTAGATAGCCAGAGTGAAATTACGAACGCACCCATTGTAACTTGCTGTTTTTAGGGATAAGTTGATAATTACATGAGGAAAATGTATCTACAGTCTACTCAGAAAGTATTCAGACCCCTTGACTTTTTCCATATTTTACACACAATAACCCTTAATGACTAAGCAAAAACAGGTTTTTAGAAATGTTTCCAAATTTATATAAAAAAAACAAAAACAGAAATACCTTATTTACATACAGTGGGTATTCAGACCCTTTGCTATGAGACTCGAAATTGAGCTCAAGTGCATACTGTTTCCATAGATCATCCTTGAGATGTTTCTATAACTTGATTGGAGTCCACCTGTGGTAAATTCAATTGATTGGACATGATTTGGAAAGGCACATTCGTGTCTATATAAGTTCCCACTGTTGACAGTGCATGTCAGAGCGAAAGCCATGAGGTCAAATTGTCCATAGAGCTCTGAGACAGGATTGTGCCGAGGCACAGAACTGGAGAAGGGTACCCAAAACATTTTGCAGCATTGAAGGTTCCCAAGAACACAGTGGACTCCATCCTTCTTAAATGGAAGAAGTTTGGAACCACCAACACTCTTCCTAGAGCTGGCCACCCTGCCAAACTGAGCAATTGGGGAGAAGGGCCTTGGTGAGGGAGGTGACCAAGAACCCGATAGTCACTCTGACAGAGTTTCCGAGTTCTTCTGTGGAGATTGGAGAACCTTCCAGAAGGACAAACATCTTTGCAGCACTCCACCAATCAGGCCTTTATGGTAGAGTGGCCAGACGAAAGCCACTCCTCAGTAAAAGGCACATGACAGCCCACTTGGAGTTTGCCAAAAGGCACCTAAAGGACTCTCAGACCATGATTAACAAGATTCTCTGGTCTGATGAAACCAAGATTGAATTATTTGGCCTGAATGCCAAGCGTCACATCTGGAGGAAACCTGGCACCATCCCTACGGTGAAGCATGGTGGTGGTAGAATCATGCTGTGGGGATGTTTTTCAGCGGCAGGGACTGGGAGACTAGTCAGGATCGAGGGATAAATGAACAGAGCAAAGTACAGAGAGATCCTTGATGAAAAAAACATGTTTTAGAATAAGGCTGTAAGGTAACAAAATGTGGAAAAAGTAAAGGGGTCTGAATACTTTCCGAAAGCACAGTATGTGATAAGATGATCATTTGTACATTTTTACAATATTTTTTTAGTATGTGGGCTATTTAGAATTGTATAAGAGTAGCCAAGTCAGTTGAATGAGAGCGAGCCAACTGAAAACTGTATTGAAGAGAGAAGCACCAGATAAACTAACTTTTTTTTATATCTTCAAGGTGTCAGACTCTATTCTTCTCACCATACCCTATCCAGGTCCTCAGGTTTAAGAGGATACACTACACTACTAGACCATGTGTGTTGTGGTTTTTCACTATGACGTAAAGGGGCTTAGGATTGTACTAGGCCTATACTTTGCCATTGCAGAGAGAGTAGTCAATGTTAGCTTTTTTGCTCTCCAGATATCTTGTATTTCTATACTTTTTCTTACTGCCGCTCTATGTATCAAGGACCATGTATCTGTCTTTTGTGTATTTTCGTTCTGGCATTTTGCACCTGCCCTATGTTTTGTTGTAGCTGCTATCTATCTATCTATCTATCTATCTATCTATCTATCTATCTATCTATCTATCTATCTATCTATCTTGCATTATGTGAGTACCTACCATAAATTATTATGTTTTTGGTCACTTTACCCCAAAAATGGTGGGACACAGACCGTAATAAACAACTACTATGCTTTCATGTTTAACTACATGCTGCTAGTACTAAACCATGGTATTAATTTTCATTGTACTACAAAGGTTAATTTTTGTACCATGGTAGCTAGTATACTGAACAAAGATATACTGTAAATGCAACATGCAACAATGTCGAAGGAAATCAGTCAATTAAAATACATTTTTTAGGCCCTAATCTATGGATTTCACATGACTGGGAATAAAGATATACATCTGTTGGTCACAGATACCTTTAAAAAAAGGTATGGGCGTGGACCATAAAACCAGTCAGTGTCTGATGTGACCACCATTTGTCTCATGCAGTGCGACACAAATCCATTGCATAGAGTTGATCAGGCTGTTGATTGGTCTATGGAATGTTGTCCCACTCTTCTTCAATGGCTGTGGGAAGTTTCTGGATATTGGCGGGAACTAGAACATGCTGTCGTACATGTCGATCCAGAGCATCCCAAACATGCTCAATGGGTGACATGTCTGGTGATTATGCAGGCCATGGAAGAACTGGGACATTTTCAGCTTCCAGGAATTGTGTACAGATCCTTGTGACATGGGGCCGTGCATTATCAGGCGGTGATGGCGGTGGATGAATGGCACAACAAGGCCTCAGGATCTCGTCACGGTACCTCTGTGCATCCATATAGCCATTGATAAAATGCAATTGTGTTTGTTGTCCATAACCCCACCGCCATCATGGGGCACTCTGTACACAACGTTGACATCAGCAAACCACTAGGCCACACGACACCATACAAGTGGTCTGCGACGTTGGAGGCGACTTATGGTAGTGAAATTAACATTACATTATCTTGCAACAGCTCTGGTGGACAATCCTGTAGTCAGCATGCCAATTGGACGCTCCCTCAAAACGTAAGACATCTGTGGCATTGTGTTGTGTGACAAAACTGCACATTTTAGAGTTGCCTTTTATTGTCACCAGCATAAGGTGCACCTGTGTAATGATCAAGCTGTTTAATCAGTTTCTTGAAATGCCACACCTGTCAGGTGGATGAATTATCTTGGCAAAGGAGAAATGCTCACTAAAAAGGATGTAAACAAATTAGTGCACAACATTTTAGAGAAATACATTTTTTGTGTGTATGGAACATTTCTGGGATCTTTTATTTCTGGGATCTTTTATTTCAGCTTATGAAACATAGGACCAACAGTTTACATGTTGCATTTATATTTCTGTTCAGTATACAATGGAAAATACCATGGTACTGTTGCAAATACCATGGTATTTTCCTGCCATGGTAGTGACCAAAAAAGCATGATAGTACAATGGTATTTTTTAATTGTATTACCATGGTACATTTTTGTAAGGGACAGTATTGATATCTACCAAACTGTGAAAGAAATTAGCAAAGAAATTGAGCTTGTTTTAAGTTCACTGATGTAGGCTTACATGACATTTACAAACACTATTCAATTCCCTCCTAATTCAAGGAACTCAAAGCACTGAGCCTGGACTACATACAGCGGGTGAAATAAGTATTGAACATGTCACCATTTTTCTCAGTAAATATATTTCCAAAGGTGCTATTGACATGACATTTTCACCAGATGTTGGTAACAACCCAAGTAATTCAAACATACAAAGAAACCAAAACAAATAAGTTCCGAAATTAAGTTATGTGTAATACTGTGAAATGACACAGGGAAAAAGTATTGAACACATGAAGAAAGGGAGGTTCAAAAAGGCATGGAAAGCCAAGACAACAGCTGAAAACTATCAGTAATTAAAAAGCAATCCAGCCCCCTGTCAGTGCAAATTAATATCAGCTGGTTCAGTCCCAACTGATGGCCTACAAAAAGGTCTCATTGCCAAGGTGTCACACAAGACACATCTCATGGATGGGTAAAAGCAAAGAGCTGTCTCAAGACATTCGCAACCTAATTGTTGCAAAACATAATGATGGCATTGGTTATAGGCGCATTTCTAAGCTTCTGAATGTTCCAGTGAGCACTGTTGGGGCCATAATACGGAAGTGGAAAAGCAATCATTTCACCATAAATTTGCCTCGACCAGGTGCTCCTCGTAAATTTGCCCATTCATCCTTCCTTCAATTATGTGAAGTTTGCCAGTACCATTTGCTGAAAAGCAGCCCCACACCATGATGTTCCCACCTCCAAACTTCACTGTTGGTATGGTGTTTTTAGGGTGATGTCCAGTGCCATTTCTCCTCCAAACATGGTGTGTATTATGACATCCAAACAGTTCAATTTTGATCTCATCTGACCACACTATATTCCCCCAGTATTTCACTGGCTTTTCCAAATGTTGTGCAGCAAACTTTAAACGAGCTTCAACATGCTTTTTTTCCAGCAATGGAGTCTTGCGTGGTGAGCGTGCATACAGGCCATGGCGGTGGAGTGCATTACTTAATGTTTTCTTTGAGACAACAGTACCTGCTAATTGCAGGTATTTTTGAAGCTCTCCACAAGTGGTACTTGGCTCTTGGACAACTCTTCTGATTAATTCTTTTCACTCCTCTGTCAGAAATCTTGCGAGGAGCACCTGGTCGAGGCAAATTTATGGTGAATTGATTGTCTTTCCACTTCCGTATTATGGCCCCAACAGTGCTCACTGGAACATTCAGAAGCTTAGAAATGCGCCTATAACCAATGCCATCATTATTTTTTGCAACAATTAGGTTGCGAATGTCTTGAGACAGCTCTTTGCTTTTACCCATCATGAGATGTGTCTTGTGTGACACCTTGGCAATGATACCTTTTTGTAGGCCATCAGTTGGGACTGATCCAGCTGATATTAATTTGCACTGACAGGGGGCTGGATTGCTTTTTAATTACTGATAGTTTTCAGCTGTTGTCTTGGCTTTCCATGCCTTTTTTAACCTCCCTTTCTTCATGTGTTCAATACTTTTTCCCTGTGTCATTTCACATTATTACACAACTTAATTTCTGAACTTATTTGTTTTGGGTTCTTTGTATGTATGGATTACTTGGGTTGTTACCAACATCTGGTGAAACGTTCATGCCAATAGCACCTTTGGAAATATATTTACTGAGAAAAATGGTGACGTGTTCAATACTTATTTCACCCGCTGTATGTCGACTGTAAATGTTATCATTGAAGAATATAGATGACCACACTACTCTATTGTTTCTATACCCTAACACAGATATCATTAAACTACTCTATATAGGCTAATAGTGGAGGAGCAATGAGAGATATGACTCTCCATGGTTCACCCAGAGTCAATGGAAGTGTTTGGTGCAGACCAGTGTGTATGAAGTCATGCACAAGCCCTGCTGGACTGATCATCTGTTATTCCAGAGCCATCTGGGCCAGGCCTAGGGCTGTTTATATCCTCATGCAACAATCTGACATTAATATGAAACAAGAGTTGCATCAGAGAAGCCCAGTTCACATTTTCTACACTTCATCCCCAACCAATAAAACAAGAAGCATATTTTGCATCAATTTTAAACATCAGCATATAATGAAACCTATGCTGTTGCCCATACAGCTGAGGAAAGAGCATTCTAAGGATATGATCACATTGGGATCATGTAAAGATGGGGTAAACAAAGACTTTTTCCTTCATGTCTCTGAAATCAACCAAGTAACAAATAAACAAAACAGCCAATCTCCAAACGAGGCCAATTTAGCCACTGGCTTATTAAATCCAACTAATAAAGTTGACAACATTTGTATTTAAATGAACAATTGGGAGAGATCATCAGATGTAAGGCACTCCCCCGAGCAGTGCCTTTTTTTTATAGATTACTATTAGAGAAGGCTATTGGTGAAGGGGGGAAAATCTTCAATTATAAAATCAGTTGTACACTTGTCAGAAGTAATTAAATGTTTGGTGATAGGTTGCTATTTGTGGCACTGAAAAGATATGATCTCGCTCGAATGCCCTCTCCAGCAATTATGTTCAATGCAAAACATGTACCACCTATTGTGCAGCCTAACTCTCAGAATTTCTCAGAGCCTAAATCTGAATTACAAGAGCTATATCTCCCACAGCATGATATGAAATGATTAAACTACAGCAAACACCTTCCCTCCCTCCCGAGCCCTCAAATATTATACCTGCATGCACAGAAATAACAGGATACAGGTACAGAAAAATGTATTTTATTGTTTTAAAGAATTATATGATACATTAAATCACCTTAAAGACAGAACGCCTTCCCCGCCGCATGTCGTAATTGTGCAAGCTTACAAATGTAAAATGGATTATTTTCTGCTTGTTCTGCTTACTCTGTACAGAGACTAGAACACAGAGGATTGTAAAAGCTTTAAAGATCAGATTTCCATAGTAAAGTCTCTTTTAGTCCACCATTCTGGTAACTGTCCACTTTTTGCATACAATCAATGCTCAACTCAGGCTATGGTACAGAATTCTTCTCAATGTTAGGATGTGTATTTGTACTTACAATGAGAGGTATTCTGTCACTGAACAGTATCACTCAGGTCAGACACAAAGGCTGGTTGTAGTTTTCTAGCTATTCAAATGTCTCTTTGTTCACTGATATGTAGAAGGAAACATTAACACACAAGCAAGGTCCAGACTGTTTGATCACATTGGTCTGTACCGTACATACCTCTAAGAAGTGACATCACACAAACACTTCTGGATACAGTCTATCTGCATTTTGTGACCCGTCAGTACATGGGTGTGTTTTCAAACAGGTTAGACAGCAGTATCATCTATTTTGCACAGGTGTATTTAAAAACCATTAGATGCTCTACACACATATTCCTCAAAAACAGGAACAGAAGTCAGAAGGTGGGGAGAAAACACTAATATCACAACTTTAGAGATTGCTTATAAATGTGTGTTCTTATGACTGATGTTATTGGATAAAGTGTAACAGTCAGACCTAGCTAAACAACCGATATAAATCTCAGTTACAATATCTTTTTAATGTCAGAGGTTTTAGTTCAAACGAGTGTTACTCATTATTAAAGAGCAGAGTAGAAAACATGTCAAATGTAGGTTCACTAACCTTGTAGGGTGCAAGCGTCACTAACCTTGTAGGGTGCAAGCGTCACTAACCTTGTAGGGTGCAAGCGTCACTAACCTTGTAGGGTGCAAGCGTCACTAACCTTGTAGGGTGCAAGCGTCACTAACCTTGTAGGGTGCAAGCGTCACTAACCTTGTAGGGTGCAAGCGTCACTAACCTTGTAGGGTGCAAGCGTCACTAACCTTGTAGGGTGCAAGCGTCACTAACCTTGTAGGGTGCAAGCGTCACTAACCTTGTAGGGTGCAAGCGTCACTAACCTTGTAGGGTGCAAGCGTCACTAACCTTGTAGGGTGCAAGCGTCACTAACCTTGTAGGGTGCAAGCGTCACTAACCTTGTAGGGTGCAAGCGTCACTAACCCTGTAGGGTGCAAGCGTCACTAACCTTGTAGGGTGCAAGCGTCACTAACCTTGTAGGGTGCAAGCTTCACTAACCTTGTACAAAAAAATCCAGAGTAATTTAGCTTCTGAACTTTGAAAAATAAGGGACACAGACAAAAGAACACCCAGCCTCATTCTTCACAACCCTTTCAGAACTGGCCTTAGTTTGAAACTAACTCTAGAAATATCTTATAGGTTTTTCCACCAGCAAGCATTTACTGCTCAAGTAGTACCGTAGCTACAGTAAGGAGACCGTCCTTACATTGTGTAAGAGGATCGACCTCTCAAAACGCACTCTTTAAAACAGACCAACATATCACACGTTCACTGTAGAAACCTCTCACGCAACACAGCCAACTTTATCCCACACTGCCTCTTTCAACGGTCAGCAACATATCAGATGGGATTCTGATTATTTGCTCTTTTCTTTGTCATGCTGTCTATTCATGGGATACGAAAGCAGTGATTTAACATGAAAAATAAGACAGACACTTGGCACAATGCTAAGTGCACAAACAGAAGGGGGAGTGTTCCTGCTTTTTGTAGCTGCAACGTAAAAAGAACATGATTTTATGATGAGTTTTGGTGCCTTTGGCTGTAAGTGATTAGAAACGTGCTTGTAAATGAAAGAACATGAAACAGGAAAATCCCTGCACTCTAAAATGAGAGAAGAAATAACAAAAGACAAGAGTGCAATACACATTTAAGAGTCCCTTTGTTGATCGTGTGAGGAGGTAGAGCTAATCCAATCACTAGCCTGTCTGCTCTATGCTCAGACATACATGCATTATAACAGCTTCGACTACAGAAATACCCAACTTTGTTCATTTGGAAATGCTTTACTACCTTGCTATACAATGTAATTGCAAGGGAGCACTCATCAGTGTGTCAATAGGGGACGCTGATGCTAAACAGTTAATACCTGTCCCATTACTCTTTCTATCCAACCAATATTAAAGAGTATTGTGCACAAAACAGAAATTTCAGGCTAACTTTGAGGTAGGATATTAAATATTAAAGGGGATAACGCCAATGGGAAGGAGATGAGTGCAAATGGAATGAACCGAAACAACCAGTGGCTTTCCACTCCCAGCACTAAAGGATGGAAAGGGGTTTCTCAGAGAGACAGGCTGTGGGGGTCACGGGTGATAATGCAGGGGTGGGCAATAATTTAGGCTTGAAGGCTTTTCAAAATTCAATGGACGTGCAAAGATTTATTTTTTCCCGGACTGATTTGTTCGTCAAAAGTAATTCACTGGCAGTTATTTGAAAACGTATAGGTCATTATAACGTTAGAATTTCTACATACTTTCAATCTAGTTTAAGATGTTCAAGAGGGCCTGGATTATTTTTTAACCCAATAATAATAATAATAATAATAATAATATTCCCAATATATATATAATATATATATATTTTTTTACTCATACCTCCCACGGGCCAGACTGAATAGGCATGCAGGCCGGGCCGTATGATGCCCACCCCTGTGATAATGGTATGGGGAAGTAATGCCTATCCTTTATGGAAAACCAAGAGCAGAACCCTCATTCTCAAGAAAACTTTTTTTTTCAAATAACAGACTTACACAAAGCAGCCCTCCTCAAGGCACTCATTTCAGTATTTAAAAAATACCAGCACTACTGATATTGTGCAGGAGCTGATCAGTGGTGACCCTGTATATAAGTTGTACAAACAGCCAACATCTCATCCTGAGGGCTTCTCAATCTAAGGACAATGCTGCTCTTGTCCTCCAAACACTATTAAAATATCTCAACCCTTACAGCTGCCTTAAATCTCCTAAATAGGCATGACGAGTGATTTAATTTCTAGAAATAAAAATCCATTAAATAGAATGAAAGAAATAAATACATTTTATATATAAATATGGGGGCCCTTATGTCCAAATTGCCACGGAAAGAGAAGTATTTAGGAAAGGATTAACCGAATAATGAATACATTGGTTTACATTTTATGAAAAAAGCGGTCCTATTGTTGATGTGCTAGTGTTAAAAAAAGCTAATATTAGCATGATTATTATGGATTGATCTTATAATGTACTTGTGTCACCAATACTCCGTCAGCATCTATTGAGTTTTGCGATTCCCCAGGATATGATGCATCTTGAAAAGCATTAGGATGAAGAGCAATTCAAGGGAAAGATTGCACAATTCAGGTAGTCCCCTTCCACAACATATATCTGAGATAATCTCTAGGAAACATGGTCCCTTTTCATCTGATTAGACGCTTTCATCAGTCAATTTAACATTAGAATCATAACTTTAGATATAACATAGAAAGATATAGACCCCCACACCTCACCATGACTAGAGACTAGAGATTAAAAGAAAAATGCGAAGTTCAAAGTTAACATCTGCCATTTTCCCAAGGCCTTTTTCTCCGTGGTAAAACCTGGATTTTGTCCACATAATAATCATATATACTTTTTAATCTCTCAAAGTTTCTGACTATGTACAGCTATACAAACAGAGAGCAGACAGACAGGGCGTGGGCCTGGGTCCTAGTTCTGGGGGCTGTGGGGAGCAGAGGGAGAGGGAGTAGTTGGTTGGAAGTCTCCCAGTCTCCTTCCCCATACAGGTGGCGGTTCTGCTTCACTTGCGATCGTCGATGGTCTTAATGAATTCCACTGCCGCGGTGAACTGCATCCACCAATAGCACTCCTCCCCACTCAGCCGGCTGGCGTAGAAATTATTGATGTACTGAATAGTGGACAGCAGGCAAGGCGGGTTTGCCTGGGGTGGGGGTGGGGGGTGCTCACATTAACCACAGAGAGAGCCATACGTCAGGCCATGCATAATACATGCCGTATGTAAATAGGTCTATACAGGTTATCATAGAGCAAGATCTTCATGCTGCTAAACATTTACTATACAGCTGTCTGTGTGAGAAAGGATTGTCAGAATGTGTGCTGGGGATTCAGTTTCTCCCTTAGTGCATTATAGGAAGACTGGGTTCACACTTCTAGCAAGACTTATAGTTTTAAATCACATTTGACCATTTATGAGATATACATTTGTATTATCTAAAGTGAATATGCTGTTGACGTAAACATCTCAAGAGTAGCTTGACATCAACGTGCGATGGACGCTCACCTTTATCAGAACAAAGACGAGCACAGGGACGAAGTCGTCTGCTCCAGGGACAGAGTCCTCGTTGGCCAGACTCAGGAGGTTCATGATGGTGGAACACATGCGCAGTATACACTGCACTTTGTCCCGAGGAGTCTTGTAGGCGCTGATGGTCCGGATCTCTGACTGGGCAGACGGCCAGGGAGCCTCCCTCGCATACACCTGGAGCCACACAGGAAAAAGCATTCAGCACGTCAACTCTGTAGCGCTCCAAACAACAAAATTGAAAACTGAGGCTTTGATGGACAATTGGGGGATACAAATCTTACCTCTGGGATTTGAAGAGCTTTGTGATTTGCCGTCACCACTTTTGAGAGACGCGCTATGTGTTCCTGAAGAAGCCTAGAGGGGGGGGGCATAGATTAAGTGAACAAATCAATACACTAAGCTGGAAATCTACTAGCAATACAATGTAATATCCATCCAAATCTGTAAAGGATAATATGACGGTACAGTAGCATCCGAGGAGGACAGGAAGCTGGGTCATTTCTAAGCGTGAGTGGCAGCAGCCACACCAAGGCTGGGGCCGTGTGACCAAGGTGAGGCGGCTGCGTTACTCACTGGTCTCTCAGGATGTCCCCGTCCTGGTTGGGGTAAAAGGCCAGCTTGAAGATGCGGTTCATGACGCTGCGCTCGATGGCCATCTGGGCGTCCTGCAGCTGGTCCTCGCTAGCGTACTGCCAGATGGCATCATGGGCCATGGCCCCATACAGGTAGCGTAGGAAGTCCTCCACCGCCGCTGTCTTGTCGTCTGACGCTGTGCACCCCTGGAAGGCTGGGTGGGGGGGGGGGCAGAGAGGGACACACTGAGCACTGGAACAGAAACTGAACACTGGCATAGACACACTCAGTACTGTTCACCCCTAGAAGGGTTGAGGGAAGAACCTGAGGTACAGACACACTGAGAAATGTGAGTATTTTAGAGGTTACACAGTGCAATATGGTGCAGGTAGTTAGGTGGAATTTCAGTGCGAGTATTTTAAATTCCATACTATGGCCATTCAAAGGTAATTTAACTAGCAGAGACACCATCAGTTGATTCATGGTTCCAAAATCCCAGTGAGTACATCAGTAATAAGGAGCAGAGACCTTTGATGAAGTCCAGTGACTTGGCCTCCATGTGTTCCAGTAGGAGGCGAACACAGACAGTGGTGAAGTAGCGGTTAGCCACCTCCTTGTCCCTCAGCACCCTCTGCAGCAGCCGCTCCAGGTGGGCCTGGGACGTCTGCAGGCCCTGCCGACACCTCGTCAGATACGCTATGTAGGGCGCCCGCTTCCTACCAGGGGGAAGGGACACACACACACACACACGTGAGCATTGTGGATTATGTTTATGAACAGTTGCATTCAGTGACAGTGACAACATTAGGTTGATCTGAGATAATACTACTGAAATAAGACATTACTCAAAATATTCATTGACAAGACATAGGCTACCTAAATGTTTATTTTAGCCTTTCAAATAGACCTACATTTTCAAACAAAACAATACAAATCAACTATAACCACAGAACTATGTCCAGGCAGTAGTAGCAGTGAATGTGCAGTGCTGTGCCGCTCTTCCTCCACGGTTACCTGTAATCCTCGGCGATGGCTGCCAGTAGCTTCCTGCAGGTACGCGCGTCGAAGCGGCTGACGCAGCGAGTGGTCTCCTGGATCTGGGCCATCTGGTTCTTATCCTGCAGGTTGATGGCCTCCGCCAGCTGGACCTTCAGGAAGCACACAATCTCATTGTCTGGGAAGGAGATGGGAGACAGACAGCTGTGGGTCAGATGCTCAGACACACTGGCCCCTTGCTGGGAGAAAGGCTACTGCTGTAATCAAATCAGCCTGCCCTGCTCCCCCCTGACATGTGGATGTGACTGATGACTACCGAGAGAGTGTCTTATGGATTTCAAATGTAACCATTTCAAAGGACGTCAATTTCTATTGTGTGTGGCCTCGTCCTGCTGGTAAACGTGTAGTGGGGTGGCTTACTTACAGGAATTAATGTGGCCAGATAACAGAATGGTACCTTCAGAGTCTGTGTGGTCAGGCAGCCCATTGCGTGTGGTGGCAGGAGCCATGAGGGGGAAAGCCACAGAGTCTGCTGAACACAAGGCCAGTCTCAACTTCTTCTTTGCATCACTGCAACATATGAGCAAAAAATAAGAAAATGTAGATTTGGTTTGATAGTCTCAACACTTATTGTCTTTTGTCCATTTTCATGCCTCCAAAGCTCTTCTGGCTAATAATAAAGCAGTGCATGAAAGCTGAGGTATAAACAAAGATTGTATTATTGCTATTATCATAGCTGTGTGACTTCTGTGAGCTCGTGTGGGCTGACCTGAATGAGAACTTGTTGGAGTCGTGTTGCTGGGCTGTCTGGCTGGCTGAGTCTGGCAGGTCGTCTGTGGACATGTTCTGCAGAGCTTCGTCTCTGGGCGAGTCGTGCAAACCCTCCTCTCCACACAGCTCTGTGCATAACACATTCACACGCTGAAATTAATTAATTGAACGTGTGTGTGTGTGCCCGAGTGAGAAAGACACTGACCTCCTGTGGTGTCGTAGGCTGCAGCTGTGG
Source organism: Thymallus thymallus (assembly GCA_023634145.1). Classification (NCBI taxonomy): domain Eukaryota; kingdom Metazoa; phylum Chordata; class Actinopteri; order Salmoniformes; family Salmonidae; genus Thymallus; species Thymallus thymallus. Next base: position 21,076,158 of record CM042402.1, on the reverse strand, counting down.
CTCCTTCACCGGGACTGGACCTCTTGATGTTTCTGTACTTGTCCAGGATGTCTTCCGCTGCCTGGGCCTGGGAGTTCCTGGACAGAGGGTCGTCTGAAAAAACATACACAGGACACATTTGGGTTAAACCCACCATGGGAAACATACCTACTTCCTTTCCCCTCCCGATTCAGCAATATCTGAGTACAATGACAATAAATCAGGACAGACCTTGTGGGACGCGTTCATGGCCCACATCGTCTTTCTCCTGCCTGTCCTTTTTCCGGAAGGCTATCGGAGCTGGGGAGAGAGCATAATGAGTGGGCTAGGAGAAGTGCTGCTACTGTACACTCTGCTCTCACTCTCTCTGGACCAGCCTCATCATGACTCACGTCATGACAGCAGAACAAGAAATGGTGTTTCACACATTTACAGTGGTTTTTACAGCGTAGATGAGAGATGCACACTGTTGCATAGCATCATATAAACTGAACCAAATTAAAGGCGATGCATCTCTATTTTCACTACACGATAACAGCAAAAGGAATGCTAGTGGTAAATAAAAGCAACTTGGCTGAAATAATACGACTGCCAGACCGCAATGGACAAACAATATCAATTAGATATACACAGAGTGTACAAAATAATAGGAACATGTCCAATGACAGACTGACCAGGTGAATGCTATGATCCCTTATTGATGTCACCAGTTAAATCCACAAATCAGTGTATATGAAGGGGAGGAGACAGGTTAAAGAAGGATTTTTAAGCCTTAAGACAATTCAGACATTGATTGTGTATGTGTTCCATATGTGAATGTGAATGGGCAAGACAAAAATATTTTAGTGCCTTTGAACTGGGTATGGTAGTATGTACCAGGAAATGTGTCAAGCATTGCAACACTGCTGAGTTAACACTCAACAGTTTCCCGTCTGTATCAAGACCAGTCTACCACCCACAGGACATCTGCCAACTTGACACAACTGTGGGAAGCATTGGAGTCAATATGGGCCAGCATCCCTGTGGAACGCTTTTGACACCTTGTAGTCCATGTCCCGACGAAGTGCGGCTGTTATTAGGG
>CM042402.1:19435313-19612398 GCA_023634145.1 Thymallus thymallus | reverse complement strand
TGGATCCAAACCTTTTCTAATGCTCTTTGACTTGTATAAAGATATAAAATGCATTGCACCGCAGGTCAGGATCACATGTTTTCCCAAAGTAGCACCTTTGATTGAACATATACTGTAAATTGCATAATTCTACACGATAAAACACTTCAGACTAAATGGTTAGTTTCCATAATGGTAACTTAACGTGTAACATCACACAGAGAGTAACACCTGCCTGTCCAATTAGACCTTTAACAAGAGTTACCACCTGCTCATTCTCACAGCATGCCCTCTGACCTGGGGAGATAGTTGTATCTATCATCTCTGATCTACACCGTGCCTCTGTTTGTATCTTGTCCTCATGTGTGTGACTAGTGCAGAACTGCTCAGGCAACAGAGACCTCTACATTTCTCCAACAACTGGTTCCAATTCCTTTAAGTTGGTTCAGCTCACAGTGTATTTGAACAGGATTCAACTGTGGCTTGTTCTGTGGCAGGAACATACCCATGGGGACACAGTGGGGGGACTAGATTCAGGGCCTGAGAAAGAGACTGGAATGTCCCGCCCAATACCATTACACTAGTGATGTATACAGCACAGCTGAGCTCAAAATAAATCAGAACAGACATTATAAATAAATATATAGGTTTAAGACAAATATCTCTTATTTTTCTATTCAGAACATACCTTGTGTCTCTCAAGGGAATAGGGCCTTTTAACTTGAAGCGCACATTAATACAGACGACTCCTATTGGCTAGGGCCAGGTTCCCACAAGCTGCCATTGGCCACGGCCACACATGGGTGGCTGTCTGTGATTAATCATATTGGCATAACGAAACCCAGAATGCACCCCCCCCCCACCCCCCTTCGCCCCCCTCCCCCCACACTTCCCATTGTCTCCTCCAGTAAAAACAGCCTGTAATATCTCTTGAAATGCTGATAGTGCTGGAGGAATAAGTGCACTGTTGTTTTTCCAGCCATTATGAACTCATTTCACCAGAAAAGCCCCTGCTCAGACACTATCTCACTGAGCCTCGTTACTTCAGTCTGGAAACAGAACAGTTTGCATAGCCAAGCCATCCTCTACCCATACTGTATCAATCACAGTCCTCATACAGCACATCATTTGGGAATTTTAACATTCTACTGCTGCCTAATGCTAACACATGGTGAGCCTACCATGCACGTGTAGTCATGTATCAGTTTTTCAACAGACCATACGTTTTGTATCAGTTTTTCAACAGACCTTAAATATAGAACATCACTGGCTCTAATCCTGGCTTTACAGACTACGAATGTCTTTATGTTAAATATGTAAGGCATGTGCATTGTGTACATGAACCACTCCCTGTCAGACAGGGAGTCGGTGGATGGGTTGGTGGGTAGGGCACATGTGGAGGTGAGGCACAGGTTAATCTGGTTTGGAATGAAAGCCCAGCAGGTGATCTAATGGAGTCCGACTGGATTCAGACGAGGCACCTGATGCTGACAGCATACCATCACCTAGTCCTAATAGACAAACAACGATCACTACCCAGAGCCAATGGCTTGAGCTGCCCGATCCACACAGCTGTACACTCCAGGTGACAAGCATCATCTCTCTGTCACGTTCGGGTGTGTAGAGAGACCAAGGCGCAGCGTAGCGATAGTTCGACATCGTTTATTTAACGAATAAACTATACTGATACGAACTATACAAAATAACAAATATGCAAATGAAAGTATAACACACGTAGCACGAACACGGTACATACAACAACAACATAACAATGAACCACGCCAAGGGAGTGGAACACAGACATATAAGTAGCATCCCTAATTAGAGGTAATGCCTAGCATCCTAGGGATCCCACACACAACACCACACAGACGTAGAAATAATAGATCTGCCAGACTCTGACCATAGAAATATAGAGAAGCAAAGCTTCTCTATGGCCAGAGCCTGACACTCTCACCTCAAGAGAACACTTATGAACACCTTTGCTCGAGTTGTTCCACCATTTAGGTGCCTTTTGAGTAGTGTAACTTGGAGAATTAAACACTTTTTATTTCACCTAATTTTTACATTCTGGCCTCTATTTTAACAAACCTAATGCAATAGTAAATCACTGGCGGTATGGCTATAGTAATATTTTTCCTATTTTCACTGCAGGAATTATGAGCACAATAGCAGGCAGTAGGGCGAAAGGACTGGGTTTTGATGAAAAAAGTAATTATAGTTAGTGACAGGGCTTGGCTACTCACTGGCCAATCAAAGCGCTTCATGGCTTAAACCTGCATGCTGTTGTTTCAAGTTCTGTAGGTTGTTTGACAGTCTTTGCATTGTCATCAACTCCAATTTGGCTGGGGGCACAGAATATTATTTTCCTAGTCCATTGTGGATTGAAACAGTTTATTAAATAGCATAGGCTACAGTAACGAGTAATAGCAACCGTAAAAATGTGTTTGACGTGCTGACAGTCAACATTGTGTTGTTGTAATTGGCTTCAATGGGTATAGGCCTTTCTTTATGCATCGCTCTTCTCCTCCCCCAAAAAATACTAAGCTCCTGTAAATGCTATTTTATGTGTGAGAAATGTTCTCAATAAGCAATATATTACCTATGCCTACAATTGATATGGCGTTATAGGACTGAATCAATTGAATATGTTTGGAGGAGCGCGTCTTTGGTAACCGGACAAGAGGTGCTCTTTGGAAATGGGGATGGATACAAGCAGAATGGAGTAGCCTATTGTCAGGCTCTGGCCATAGAGAAGCCTTTTGCTTCTCTATGTAGCCATGGTCAGAGTCTGACAGATCTTGGTTATAATTTCTATGTGGTGGTTTGTGTTGGATCCCTAATTAGAGGCAGCTGCTGTGCATTGTCTCTAATTAGGGATCCTATTTATGTTTGTAGGTTCCACACCCTAGGTGTGGATCATTATATCCATGTCGCCGCACCCGACCTCCAGTGCGTGCGCCCAGCCAGGTGCTTCCTGTGCCGGCTCCACGCACCCGACCTCCGGTGCACCTCCCCAGTCCGGTACGTCCCATGCCGGCTCCACCCACCGACCTCCAGTGCGTGCGCCCAGCCAGGTGCCTCTAGTGCCGGCTCCACGCACCCGACCTCCCGTGATGGTCCACAGACCGGAGCCTTTCGCCGTACCGGTGCCCAGTCCGGGTCCGGTCGTCTGCTCCACTCCCGTGCCAGAGCAGTCCGCTCCAACGGTGCCCAACTGGGTCCGGTCATCTGCTCCGCTCCAGTGCCAGAGCAGTCCGCTCCACCGGTGCCCAGTCCGGGTCCGGTCGTCTGCTCCACTCCCATGCCAGAGCAGTCCGCTCCACCGGTGCCCAGTCCGGGCCGGTCGTCTGCCCCGCTCCAAGGCCGGAGCCGTTTGTCCCACCGGTGCCCAGTCCGGGCCCGGTTATTTTCCCCGTACCATGGCCGGAGCCGTTTACCCCACCGGTGCCCAGTCCGGTCATCAGAGAAAAGCCGGGAAGGAAGCTGTCCACTTCGCCGGGGCCAGAACCGCCACCGACGAACTAATATTCCCTCCCTAACCCTCCCCCATGTTTGTGTTTATTGTCTTGCGTTTCGGGAGTCCGCGCCTTTGTGGGGGGGGGGGGTGGTACTGTCAGGCTCTGGCCATAGAGAAGCCTTTTGCTTCTCTATGTAGCCATGATCAGAGTCTGACAGATCTTGGTTATAATTTCTATGTGGTGTTTTGTGTTGGATCCCTAATTAGAGGCAGCTGCTGTGCATTGTCTCTAATTAGGGATCCTACTTATGTTTGTAGGTTCCACACCCTAGGTGTGGGTCATTATACCATGTCAGAGCAAGTAAGTGTGTCTACGTTATTTGCATCATTTTTCCTTTGTATAGTTCGTCATTTTGATTGATATAATTACGTTTATTAAAGAAACATGTCGAACTACTACGACTGGGCTGCGAATTGGTCCATTTATACCCAAAGCTGTGACACCTATGCACTGCTGGACATAAATTGTTGGACATAAAAGACTGTAAAAACACCAGCATATCATGGATGATTCTTTGATGATTTTGGATGATTTCTCCCATGAGATTCAGCCACTTGCGAATAGACAGAAAATTAGGGAAACACAGAGAGACGAAAAAGAGACATTATTTTATAATTAGAATGTTGTATTGGTAAAATACAGTATTTGGTGAAGCCTAACTCTAACATACAATATCATATTGTGAGGTCCCTGGCAATTCCCTTTGTGTTGCATATTTTGGGTGGCGGGGGGGTTGATGTCTATGTCTGGGTCAATGGGTTCGAGCACTAGCTGGGAAATGGTTCTTTCTGGTGCATTTTGATAATTACTGATCATTTGGTCGATATATCCCAACAACAACTGAAATACAATACCAATAATTTCTGTATTATTTAAACTGTTGGCCTAACTCTAACAGTTCAGAAACACGCTTGGCAATTTATTTGTAGAATGACTGAGAAAGTCAGTTCTGGGGTGCATTCAATTTGATATGTTGCGTATGTTGTGTAACGGCTTGTACTGAACGACACCTTTCCCCAAAACGTTCTTCAAAGTTCTTAAACAGACTTCGCATGCGTTTTGAACCCACAATCCAGCCCGTTCCTCTTTTTTCAACTGGTTGTTCAGAACAGAACCTTTTCAATTTAATTGAACGTTGCATTGCTTTTTTTTTTTGTACTGAACGCAGCCCTGGTCCATATTATCTGGTGTGTTATTTAGCAATAAACATTAGCGGTCACACTTTATTTGGATATCTCGGAAAGTCCATCTGTAGATGATTTACAGATGTTCATACTATCAACAAATCTGTTGATAAGCAACTGCTTACTAATTTTATGGTTAGGTTTAGAATAAAGGTAAGGGTTAAGGTTAAGGTTAGGATAAGGGTTAGGGCTAAGGTAGAGTTGGTAGATCGTTTTTTGCAGTGTTGGGGAAGCTACTCTGAACTTAAAGTTTACCAAGCTACCAATTACTTTACACTGGAAGAAGTTAAGCTACACTAAAGTAATCCTTTAGAAAAATGTACACTGAGTGTACAAAACCTTGTGAACACTTGACAGAGACTGACCAGGTGATCCCTTATTGATGTCACTTGTTAAATCCACTTCAATCAGTGTAGATGAAGGGGAGGAGACATGTTAAAGAAGGATTATCAAGCCTTGAGACAATTGAGACATGGATTGTGTACAGTATGTGTGCCATTTAGAGGGTGAATAGGCAAGACAAAAGATTTAAGTGCCTTTGAATGGGATATGGTAGTAAGTGCCAGGCGCACTGGTTTGTGTCAAGAACTGCAACACAGCTGGGTTTTTCATGCTCAACAGTTTCCCCTGTTTATCAAAAATGGCCCACCACCCAAATTACATCCAGCCAACTTGACACAACTGTGGGAAGCATTGGAGTCAACATGGGCCAGCATTCCTGTGGAACGCTTTAGACACCTTGTAGAGTCCATGCCCCGATGAACTGAAGCTGTTCTGAGGGCAAAAGGGGGGTGGGTGTTCCTATTGTTGTGTACACTCAGTGTAGTTTACTTAACTTAAGTTACTCTGAAAAAGTAGTTCACTACATCTAAACTACTTCGTGATAAATTATCATACCTATATCTGAAATGTCATAGACTAGAAATTGTAAGAAAAGATCTAGAGAAAGATTTTAACAAAATGAGTAATCGAGCATATTAAACGCAAAAACAATGTTTCAAGTGAGAATTACAAAGGGTTGATGCTGAAAAAGAAAGGAAATTCTTGCATTCTTCACCCATATTTTATTTTCTCTTTGCCAAAAAAGTAGTGTGTAGTTCTAGTAGTTAGCTACACCGCTATGGCAAAACAATTCAATGAACTACTGAAAATACTACTTAGATTTGAATACAAAGCTCCTGCAAAATGTAATTAAATTACTAGTTGAACTACATGTAGTTCATTACCCCCCAATACTGGTTAATTGAAATGTTACTGATAGTCTGTCGATAGTCTGTAGAGCATCTACTGATGAACTATCCAAATAAAGTGTTACCGCATTATCACCTGTAGCCCAACTGATGCAGCTTAGTGGCTATAAATAAAAAGGCTGATTGAAGCATGCACATCTGTAGTTGTGCAAATCATTAGCTACAGTATATCAGTGCTTCCTAAAACACTCATGCCCCTTTCATCATGGGGGAACATACTATGCCCCCCCCCCCCCCCCCCGAATGAACTACTACCATGTTACGCAAAAATATGGTATTTTAATTCATTTTACTCATCAAGAAACAGTACGTATAAACACCAGTACCTGGTTTCCCTTCCATATTGAAATCAAGAAGAAAACATGAATAAAGGAGAAAAAAAAACGTACTGCTGTGCAATGTCATATGCATCTCTATTAATAAAGACTATGGTTGCCAATGTCTTTTTTAGATTTTCTCAATTTAAATAAAATATAATGTTTGAGGTATTCTTAGGGTGATTATTAGGTTGCATAAACATGATGAGTGCTTTCCCCCCACAATTTTGGCCACATTTGTTTTCTAAACATTCATTCTGTAGCTGAAGGACTTGCTAGCTAGGGACATCTACTTTAAGTGCTGCCTCTCTTCCCAGAAGCCTACTTGGTGTGTGAACTGCTGACTGCTATTAACTTGCAGACGATTGTTGACACATCAACCAGGATCAAGGGGCATGGCAATCTGTGACTGTTGTTGTTTTGGTAATCAGTGGCTGTTTTAGAGGGGTAGTGGTTTCTCCTCTCCTGGGCAATCAGCAATTAGTGCCGGGAGGTGTGCTCTTGACCTTTGCAAGGCAATTAGAAAATAATATTAGTACTTTAGTCTCCCGTTTTCTTAGCGGCAGCTCTAAGCAGCGCGTCGGCGGTGTTCTCGTCGGAAAACTAGAATGGTTCTGCCGAGTTGTTCGAGGAAGGAAAGAGAGGAAGAGGCCACATCACTCACTTGAGTATCTTACCTAGTTATTTTCAGATATTAATTTTGCTCTTTTGTAGCTTTGACAAGTATGTGGGGGTTTTCTATACCTGTTCGCTCCTCTCCCTGTAGGCTTTACAGACGCTCCACACTCCTTGGCTGCACCCCTTCTAATTTAGTGTACCCTGCGCGCACAAACCAACATGGAATTCCTGGTCTCTGGCAGCGTTTGGAACTGCTGATCTGCAGACAAGAACACAGAGTTTAGCTCAGCCTTTGACCTTTTGGCCCTGACGGAGACATGTCACCCCAGAGAACAATGCTACTCCAGGTGCTTTCTCTTCATCTGACTACATTTTCTTCCTCTCTCACCTGTCCATCTACTCATTTGAATTCCATGCTGTCACTGTCACTGTCACTTTTCCACTGAAGCTTAACATTGTTATCATCTATCACCAACCTGGTGCCCTTAGAGTTTCTCGATGAGCTTGACACCTTCATAAGCTTCGTTCCTGACGATGGCTCACCGTTCTTCCCACTTGGCAACTTCAACCTCCCAATGTCTGCCTTGGATTAATTTATTTTCAACTCTCTCTTACCCTTCCCTTCCTTGCCTCTTTTGACCTCACCCTTTCCCAGTCCCCTCCCACTCACAAGGCAGGCAATGCGCTTGACCTCATATTTACTAGAAGCACTGCCAAAGCTGACTCTCTGTCCTCTGTTTTCATCCTCCTAGATCTATCCGTTGCCTTTAACACCGTAATGCATCAGATCATCCTCTGTTAGACTTTGCACACTCTTGGATTGCATCCTACCTGGCAGGCCGCTCCTACCAGTTATTGTGGAGAGAATCTGTGTCTGCACCACATACTCTCATGAATGGTGTCCCCCTGAGGTTCTAGGCCCTCTCCTCTTCTCTCTATACACCAAGTCACTCGGCTCTGTCATATCCTCACATGGTCTCTCCTATCATTGCTATGCAGATGACACTCAACTACTTTTCTCCTTCCCCCCCTCCTGACACCCAGGTGGTGACACGCATCTCTGTGTGCATGGCGGATATCTCCCCTTGGATGTTGGCCCACCACCTCAAGCTCAAACTCGCAAAGACAGAGCTGCTCTTCCTCCAGAGTCAAAGCAGTGACTCGCTCCCTGCAGGTTCATGCTCTACAACGTCCTTAGAGTACGACCCTACCTCACACAGGAAACAACGCAGGTCATCTCCCGTCTGGACTTCTGCAACTCGCTGTTGGTTGGGTTCCCCGCTTGTGCCATCAAACACCTGCAACTTATCCAGAGCGCTGTAGCCCACCTGGTGTTCAACCTTCCCAAGTTCTCCCATGTCAATGAGGTCCTCAGCACACTCTACTGGCTTCCAGTCCTTGCAACTCACAAAATTGAGCCCAATATAACTGTTACCAATTATCACTCGTTTTTTACGCTCACAAGCGAGATACACATCAGTCTCTTTGCAATAGAAACCTTCACCATTTGAAAAATAAGGTATAATTTTCTATATAATTCTTATGTGTTCATTAATTGACAATGTTAAATGTGACTGCTTCTTTATTTGTTACAAGTTAGCTCAAAGAATTAAGGGTTTTGTTAAGGAGAGTGCAAGAAAAAGGGGAGCTACACTACATGACCAAAAGTATGTGGACACCTGCCTGTTGAACATCTCATTCCAAAATCATGAGCATTAATATGGAGTTGGTTCCCCTTTTGCTGCTACAACAGCCTCCATTCTTCTGGGAATGCTTTACAATAGATATTGGAACATTGCTGTGGGGACTTTCAGCCACAAGAGCATTATGTAAGTCGGGTACTGATGTTGGGCGACTAGGCCTGGCTCGGAGTCAGCGTTCTAATTCATCCCAAAGGTGTTCGATGGGGTTGCAGGCCAGTCAAGTTCTTCCACACTGATCTCGACAAACTATTTCTGTATGGACCTCGCTCAAACATTGTCATGCTGAAACAGGAAAGGTCCTTCCCCAAACTGTTTCCAGCCCCAGACCACTATTCCACCTCCACCAAACTTTACAGTTGGCACTATGCATTCGAGCAGGTAGCGTTCTGCGTGCATCTGCCTAACCACGATTTGTCTGTCGGACTGCCAGATGGTGAAGTGTGATTCACTGCTCCAGAGTCCAATGACGGCGAGCTTTACAGTTGTCACATGCCACGTTGAAAGTCACTGAGCTCTTCAGTATAGGCCATTCTAAAGCCAACGTTTGTCTATGGAGATTGCATGGCGGTGTGCTCAGTTTTATAAACCTGTCAGCAACGGGTGTGACTGAAATAGCAGAATTCACAAATTTGAAGGTATTGTCCACATACTTTGGCCATGTAGTGTATATTGCTCGTTCTCCTTGCAAGACTTGCACAACTTGTTTTCCCTTCACAAACCAAGGCCTCTGAGGACCGGGCCAAACCAAGCATAATTGTTGGCGGGGGATCCAATCATAAAATAAAGAATTGAGTAGTAGTTTAAAGCCACATAAAGTCAGTAGCTACGGTGGGGAAAATAATTTCCAATCCATCAAATTCATTATAGTATATAATTGGGGTGGGGTCAAATTGAGCTGTTTCTAATATTGGGGGTGGGGATCATGATCCCCCCGCCTTCCCTGTCCCCCGGCAAGTTACGCGCCTGACAACATTACATTATTTCATAATATTAATTACTGTATTGTGTGGGTGGGTTTGAGGGTTGTCCATTGTTGAAGATAGGGTGTGGTGTTCCTGTTGTGGAGAAGAGCGAAGCTCTGGCTGTTTGTTCAAGGACTGTGGGAAAAGAAGGCCTGTTCCTAGGCAGCTTAGTTTAGCCCATTCCTCTGTGCCAGTCTCCATGCCCCGCAACCATTTACTGTACACTACCTGCTCTCTGCCCAGCCTCGCTCTTCTAGCAAGCTCAAACACAAAGAAAACACACACCTGGCTTAATCACTGGACCACATACACATACACATACACACACACACACACACACACACACACACACACACACACACACACACACACACACACACACACACACACACACACACACACGAAGGGGGTCAAAGCCTGGTCAGTTGTACAGCTGCCATCTGGACTCTACCTGTGGTCTGGGGCCCACAGAGCAGGCCAAGTTTACACAGAACAAACATATGCCACACAATTCATTAAACAGGCCGCCGTGGAGGACTGGACATTTCCTTTGTACTATGATAGCATTGTGAGATTAAAAATCCCTGTGTGGAAACCTGATTTACTGCGGTCTGGAAACTCTCAATTACAAGCTTAAGATATGCATTTTATGAATGAACACATAGCTTGTTAAGTGATTTTGATATACTGTAGTATTAGTGAGAGTGACTATTGGGGTGAGAAGATCAATAAAGTGCTGAGATTTGTACACCATGTTGATTCACTGAGTTTGTAGAGATAGGAAACAGATTCAGCTACAGTACTGGCCCATTTCCTCAATATAGAAATATTGTATATGTGATCATTTCAAACTATTTCAAAGCCACATTAGACTGTTTATCAATGCACAACTACAATAAATGTTTGTTAATCTGCTAACCACGTGTATGTGACCAATACAATTTGACTTGATTTGATTTAACGTGTCCTGTTCAAATGCCTCAGATTTTTCTATGCAGTGATCAGATAAGTTACTTTTCAGAAAAATGACTCGCCTAGAAAATGAAAGCTCTCTAAAAAGCCACCAGGCACAGTGCACAAAATGACCAACGCTCAAACTATTTTTTAACGTGAGAAGTATGAGGAAGGGAGCTGACAGACAATCTATGATGGGGTCGACTGTGTCACAAACGCACCTGTAGAAGAATGTGAAACATGCTGGACTCAGCAGACTGACAGACAGAAGGTCAAGGTGAAGTCAGCAGCAATCGCAAATCAAATTGTATTTCTCACATTCACCTTACAGTGGAATGCTTACTTACAAGCTCCTTCCCAAATATGCAGAGTTAAATAAGACACATTTAAAACGTAAGAAATTAAACACAAGAATGAAACTATAGTGCCATCAGAGAGTATTTCTACCCCTTGCTTTTTTCCACATTTTGTTGTGTTACAGCCTGAATTTAATTTTGTTTTAATTAAGATGTTGTGTCATTGAGCTACACACAATACCCCATCATGTCAAAGTGGAATTATGCTTTTATAAATCTTTACAAATTCATAAAATATGTAAAGCTAAAATGTTGTGAGTCAATAAGTATTCAACCCTTTTGTTAAGCCAAAATAAGTTCAGGAATAAAAATGTGTTTAACAAGTCACATAATAAGTTGCATGGACTCACTGTGTGCAATAATAGTGTTTAACATGACTGCACCATCTCTGTACCCCACAAATACAATTATCTCCAAGGTCCCTCAGTCGAGCAGTGAATTTCAAGCACAGATTCAACCACAAAGACCAGGGAGGTGTTGCAATGTCACGCAAAGAAGGGTTAGTAGATGTGTAGACGGGTAAAAGAAAGCAGTCATTGAATATCCATTTTTTAGTATGGTACAGTTGTTAATTACACTTTGGAGGGTGTATCAATACGCCCATTCACTACAAAGATACAGGCACTGGAGAGGAAGGAAACCGCTCAGGGATTTCACAATGGTGACATTAAAACAGTTAGAGTTTAATGGCTGTGATAGGAGATAACTGAGGATGGATCAACAACATTGTAGTTACTCCACAATACTAACCTAAGTGAAAAGAAGGAAGCCTGTACAGAATACAAATATTTCAGAACCTGCATCCTGTTTGAAATAAGGCACTAAAGTATTCTGCAAAATATGTGGCAAAGAAATTAACTTTTTGTCCTGAATAGGGCGGCAGGTAGCCTAGTGGTTAGAGCATTGGACCAGTAACCAAAAGGTTGCTGGTTCAAGCAGACAAGGTGAATAAAACCTGTCGATGTGTCCTTGAGCAAGGCACTTAACCCTAATTTGCTCCAGGGACTGATCCTGTAGGTAGGCTGTCATTGTAAATAATAATTTGTTCTTAAATAAAAATAAATAAAAAAAGTGTTATGTTTGGGGCAAATCTAACACATCACTGAGTACCACTCTTCAAATTTTGAAGCATGGTGGTGGCTTCATCATGTTATGGGTATCCTTGTCATCGGCAAGGACTAGGGAGTTTTTTAGGATAAAAGAAAAGGAATAGAGCTAAGCATTGGCAAAATCATAGAGGAAAACTTGGTTCAGTCGGCTTTCCAACAGATACTGGGGGACAAATTCCCCATGGAACATTTTTGGCAAGACTTTAAAATGGCTGTCTAGCAATGATCAACAAACAATTTGAAAGAGCTTGAAGAATGTTTTAAAGAATAATGGGCAAATATTGTGCAATCCAGGAGTGCGAAGCTCTTAAAGACTTAAGACTCACAGCTGTAATCACTGCCAAAGGTGATTTTAACATGTATTGACTGAGGGGGTTGAATACTTATCTAATCAAGATATATTAGTGTTTTATTTATTTATTAATTGTTATTTTATTGGGGGGGGGGGGATTTTTCTTCCACTTGTGTAGTCTGTTGACAAAAAATTACAATTACATCAATTTTAAAAGTCAAGGGATGTGAATACAGTGCATTCGAAAAGTATTCAGACCCCTTGACTTTTTCCACATTTTGTTGAGTTACAGCCTTATTCTGAAATCTTTTTTTTTCTCTCAGTCTACACACAATACCCCATAATGACAAAGAAAAATGTTGTTAGAAATGTTTGCAAATGTATAAAAAAAGAAAAAATGAAATATCACATTTGCAGTACATAAGTATTCAGACCCTTTACTCAGTACTTTGTTGAAGCCCCTTTGGGCTTTTTTCTTCTTTCTGCAATTACAGCCTTGAGTCTTCTTGGGTATGACGCTACAAGCTTGACACACCTGTATTTGGGGAGTTTCTCCCATTCTTCTCTGCAGATCCTCTCAAATTCTGTCACGTTGGATGGGGAGCGTCGCTGCACAGCTATTTTCAGGTCTCTCCAGAGATGTTTGATCGGGTTCAAGTCCGGACTCTGGCTGGGCCACTCAAGGACATTCAGAGACTTGTCCCGAAGCCACTCCTGTGTTGTCTTGGCTGTGTGCTTAGGGTCGTTGTCCTGTTGGAAGGTGAACCTTCACCCCAGTCTGCGGCCAGCTCAAGGAATAGTCTTGGTGGATCCAAACCTGTTTTTGCTTGGTCATTATGGGGTATTGTGTGTAGATTGATGAGGAAAATGTTTTATTTAATACATTTAGAGTAAGGCTGTAACGTAACAAAATGTGGAAAAAGTCAAGGGGTCTGAATACTTTGACTGATAGATAGACCTGGAGCTCTAGACCTGCTGATGAGCATCATGCTCATCTCTTAGCGCCCATGGCCAGCCCATTCATCAGTCTCTCTATAATCCTATAAAAAAGGATTCTTCCGATGTCCCCATAGGAGAACCCTTTTTGGTTCCAGGTAGAACATGGAACCCAAAAGGGTTCTACCTGGAACCAAAAAGTGTTCTTCAAAGGATTTCTCTAAGCATGTAGAGCTCTTCCTGACAGACATTGGATTATACACCACTATTGTTAGCTCTCAGATAGTCGGAAACCACTGTAGTCCTCTTGTGATTAAATGCTGAATAACATTGAAGGCTATTTCCACCACCTCATGGAAGTCTGGAACCATTGTACCTGACAGAGGAGAGGGGGCTGTGATTGGGCCATGCAGGATAGAGGAATGCTGGAGCAGGCCAAACACTGATGTTCCCAGGAGCCCCCGGTAGCAGGCGCAGGAAGTGTGATTCTGTCTTCAGATAAAAGAGGAATCAAATTAACGGACAGTGCGAGGGGCATCGACAGAGACTGATAACACAACCAGCCCAGCATAGCACCAAAATAGCAAAGAGCAACACGATAATTTGACAAGAGCCAAAAAGAAAACATGACCTCATGCCAAAAGGAACCCACAATAAACACTAAGCTGTGTTAAAAGACCACAGATCTGACTCTGTGGTCATACATTACCACCACACTCTCCCAGACTAGACTGGAGACAAGGCCCTGCAGGGGAAAGTGATTCATTTCAGAGAAAATTACTTGACATACGATGGTACCCTCCGTGAGGGGGTGTATATTGTACGGCTAGCATTGGCACTCCAACAGATCTGAACTGAGACTTCAGTATGAATTGTTGTTGGCAAGTCCTCTTTCCTAACATAAGGGAAATGCTATTTTCATGTTGAGGAATTCATAGGGTAAAGAGTCCCTCACTAGCCTAGGTAAAAAAAAAAAACGTAAAAGAGGCACATCATTTTGGAATCAATGTAGCGATAATTACATTCAGCTGCAGCAAGATGAAGTGTTTGGAAGGGATTTGGCTTTTTCTTACATAGAATGAATAGAAGAGGACATTGTGTAACTGTCTGGTACAGAGAATTAGGAACCAATACCAATACTAAAACATGAAAAGATTGACTTTTAACCGCCAGATGGTGTGATATTGATATTCTATCAATTATCTCTGCTCGATGTTTACCTAGTTATTTTTCTGTTTGTCTGGTAAGTACTTTAAATCTGGTTTTGACAGCCGCGCTCACATGCGGTTTGTCTCCTGAGCCACCATGATTTCAGTCTCCTCGTACCTTTACATCACTCCCAAGACAATTTATGTCACTCTTTCAGTTGGTTGGTGCACTGGCCTCATCACCCCATTGAGGCTAAGTGGTCTACAACAAAAGTGCAGCATAATCAAATGAATTGAATTAAATCTGCAGTGCCTCTGTTCCTGGGTAGGAGGTATTGGCTTGGACACTCGCACAATGGCAGACTAAACCTGGAGATCAGTCCCTCAGCTAGATCCCTCCATCACTCCCTCCTCATATCCATGCACGTCTCAAGTTCTCCAATTCATGGCGAGGCAACTGGCGGCTGTCTCAACTGATGATTGGAAAACCGTCCAGTGGACAAATATTTGTTTCACTTTGTCTGCTTGTATCATTCACTTTGTCCACCCCCACACATATAAAAACACTGCATAAGTCCTCATTACAAAACCATTCCCAGAGAAGTGGCTTTTTGTGCTCACACCCACACATACACATACACATATACATACAGTACATACTGTACATACACACACGTACAGACCCAAGTGCATTGGTGCACTCTTACGTCCGGCCAGAAATGTCTGCTGGTGAGCTTAAGCCTTGACCAGAATGCAGAATGATGGATTAACCTAAATTAGCTGTTCAAGCCTACTGTATATGGCAAGTGTGGGAGGAAACTGTCTGAATGTCCGATCTCAACTGGCCAGAAGCAGAAAACCCACATTTATATTCCACATGTGGAATTTCCTTCCACTCTTCCCTGGTAGCGCTCAGGGAGGCCAGAACAAGGTTAGTGAGATGGACATGGGAAAGCACCAAACTCAATCTAAAGTTTCAGGTAGTAACTTAGCTGAACTCCGGTGAGTCATTTAGGCTCTTTTCACATTGTCTGAATAGATCTAATTGAGTGCATGTATTGAACAGCCTGTTCGTCTCTTTTCAAGGCCAACCATGGAACCAAAACAATTTGCTCATGGCATGAAACAAAAACCATAACGCAAAACAGGACAAGGCCCAGATGGGACATTTCCAATGGAATAAACATATTACATAGACTACCCAATTATTACAACACTTCTATTTTTGTAGACTCAAAGCGGGAGACCCTTTTTACAGTAAAACGTCTACGGCAGACTGATAAGCGCAAAGAACACAGCTGGAGTCATCAGACTAGCAACAGTAAAAGCAATTGCTCTCGTATCTCAATGAACAACTTCCCCTTGGCTCCAATGAACCCATTAAATTTTGCTGTGTGCTATTTGGCACCATTACGATATGCGTTTAGAGGGACCAGTTTGCTGGTGACCCCCTGTGTAATCTGTCATCACACAACTGGTGCAGCAATGGGAAACGGCCGGGGATGTGTGTCTGGCTGCAGCGGACTGAGAGAGGGACTGACTGGGCATCAAGCCCACAGAGGATGGAGCCATGAGAAAAAAAAACTGTCTGCTAAAGATTTCTACTCTCTCTCTTTGACTTTATGCCACAGACATTATGACAAAGATGAAGGGTAATGTAGACTGACAGCATTACAATAATGAGCTGTGTATGAATGTTTCTTCTCATTGGTAAGACCCGTATCAGAGTTATCTTAACCTCAATCTCATCTAGACGCATCAAAGGATGGAGCCTGTGTCAAATTACTATGGGTAGTCATTTACATGAAACAGTAGATCACCTTGGTGCAAATTATGAGCGCTCACATTTCCATCTCTGGTTCATTAAATACCCTAGGCCACCAGCGGACCTGTGTTATGCACACCTGTCTACGTTGTAATTAGTCTGCAGCTGATAAGACCTTGATTAGACACAGTAATGAAAGTCTCAGTGACATGTAATTGAATTACTACTTTGCAGCTGTTGGTGTTCTTACCCCTAATGAACATTGGGTAATCCTAGATTGTTCCATGAAGCCAGATCCAATTCCCAGTGCACCACTTTGTGCCTGGCCCCAATGTCATCACTTGCGTCATCCCGGCGGGATAGGAAGGACAATTGTTTAGCTGGACAAACTACATATAGTTTGCTCAAACTGCATATGAGGGTCTGAATGACAAAGGACAGTGATGTCAGGGAATCAATCAAATAAACTCACCCTGAAACGTGATCACCGGCAATTCAACCTTGGGATTTCAACACCCTTTTCTCCCGCTGGTATTTTGACTTGATCTGCAGAGAGGACAGGCTCATGTCAGGCCACTGTTTCTGTGTCACTCTGTATTTTGAAATAAATACTCTCTGTTTGTATAGGTTTCTTTTTGAAACGATCACTGTGCATGCTTTGTGTTTCAGAGGCCAGCTCTGTACTGTATGTGGACTGCTGAACGGAGTGGAATGTTTCTGCAATGCTGTTGTTTCCAGATAATGAGGATCTTTTCCCCCTGTGCTGCACAGAGATGTTTGCATTTTTGGGCTGGCATGCTGTCTGCTCTGCTCTGCTGGCCTCTATGAGGGCTGGAGCAAGCACAGGCACAGAGACTACTAGGGCTCTATTCAATCTATATCGCTGAAGCGTTACAGATTGCGCGATAAGAATGTAAAGGTAATTTCTGATTGTGTAACATCTGTGCCTCCGACCTCCAAGGTGCGTCTCACGCCCCGGCGCTCTGGCTCGCCGGTTTACTAACTAACCACTGGCATGAGTATATGGCAGCCGCGCTCACGTAACCACACCTGATGCCTATTCCCTGATTCCACACACGCACACACACACACACCTGCTCCCACTCACTTGATTGCACACTCTATATATGTTACCCTCCTTGTGTTGTGCGTGTGGATTATTGTTTCTGAGATGTTCCTCAGATGTTACCATGTGTTATTAAAGATTATTTGTTTACTTCGTTCTTTATTGTTTTCATTTTGGTTCGACCTCATCCTTTTTGTGCTCACCAAACTCGCACTGTCACGGAAATAATCCACCACCACCCCGGAGGTTTTTTTGTCTACATTTTTTTTTCACCTTTTTTTGTTGTTTTTTGTCACTTTCTCCCCTCTTCATGAGCACGGGAGAGTGCGTTGGGGGATCCGGTCCGGGTGGCCGACTGTCCGGGCTAGAGGATAGGTGCCGCGTCATGTAGGGGCAGATGGGAGAGCTTATGGGAGCGTTTCTGGAGCTCATGTCCCGCATGACACCACGATCAGATGAAGAAGCCCAGATACAGCAAACGGTACGGACAGGCACAGTAGGTGCTCTGTGCGTAACAGACATTACTAGCCCTTTCTGTCTGGAGGTGCTCACCATAGTCTCCACAGCTCTGATAGATTCCGGGGCCGCGGGGAGTTTTGTTGACCAGTCCATAGTATCGGCTCTCCGACTGCCGGTGCGCAGGCTGAGGTCCTCACTCCCCATCAAGGCTTTGGATGGTCGACCAGTGGGTATCGGGTCCATTACCGACGTGACTCGACCACTCACCCTCACCAGTTCCAGAGACTGGAACTTATGGTCATATCATCATCCATGCATCCGATCAATCTGGGTCTTCCTTGGCTCCAGAAGCATGACCCCAACATCTCATGGAACAAGAGGAAGATCCAGGACTGGTCATCCAGATGCCGGAGGACCTGCCTTAACCTTACCTGCAGAGCAACCTTGGTGGAGAGCACGGAGAGCGCCCTTCAGTCCAACGGTCCACAGGAGTACTCTGATCTCAAGGAGGTTTTCTCTCACGAGAAGGCTAAGTGTCTCCCTCCTCACAGACCCTGGGACTGTGCTATTGACCTGTTGCCCGGTGCTGCGCCCCCCCGGAACAGGATCTACCCGTTCTCTGTGGCCAAGTCTTTGGCAATAGAGTGCTAAATTAGATAGATAGATAGATAGATAGATAGATAGATAGATAGATAGATAGATAGATAGATAGATAGATAGATAGATAGATAGATAGATAGATAGATAGATAGATAGATAGATAGATAGATAGATAGATAGATAGATGACCTGGGTGCACAAATCCCTGGCGACGGGACACCCAGGGAGCACCAGGACGTTAACGGGCAGGCGGAACACATCAACCAAGAGCTGGGGAGGTTTCTACAAAGTTATTGCCTAGATAGGCCAGATGAGTGGTCCCGCTTTCTCCCCTGGCCGGAATACGCCTAGAACCCCCTGCGCCAGTCCTCAACAGGGCTGACACTGTTTCAGGCCGTACTGGGCCGGCAACCGCCATTGTGTCCTTGGACTGGAACCGAGCCGAGTGATGTGCCTCCAGTGGAGGACTGGTTCCGGTCAGCTGAGGAGGTTTGGTCCGCTGCCCACGTCCGCCTGCAAGAGGCAGTAGCCCATCAGAAGTGGTAGGCGGATCAGACGCAGAGCGAGGCTTCAGATTACCGTGGCTCTCCACGCTGGACCTCCCACTCCGCCTGCCCTGCCGTAAGTTAAGCCCCCGGTATGTGGGGCTGTTTAAGGTCCTCCGGAAAGTCAATGATTTTTCCGTGACCTTCCAACTGCCCCCTCCATACAATAACATCTCTCTCACCTTCCATGACTCTCTCCTCAAGCCAGTGGATCCTGGCCTGCTGGGGGCATCCGGTCCTGCTTCGGTGTACAGAGTGGAAGCGGTGCTGGAATCTCGTATGCATGGGGTCGGGTTCAGTACCTAGTGGACTGGGCGGGATACGGTCCGGAGGGGCCGACGAGTGGCGGCTTTGCCGCGCCTTTGGGGGGGAGGGTACTGTAACGTCTGTGCCTCCGACCTCGATGGTGCCTCTCCTGCCCCGGCGCTCCGGCTCGCCGGTTTACTAACAAACCACTGGCATGAGTATATGGCAGCCGCGCTCACGCGCCCACACTTGATGCCTATTCCCTGATTCCACATGCACACACACACACCTGCTCCCACACCCTATATATGTTTCCCTCCCTGTGTTGTGCATGTGGATTATGGTTTCAGAGATGTTCCTCAGATGTTACCGTGTTATTAAAGATTATTTGTTTACTTCGTTCTTTATTGTTTTCATTTTGGTTCGACCTCCTTGTTCACGGGAACATTGCCTTTAAATTTCAATTGGGCTTTAGCGCTGAACTTCCGTGATACAGATTGAATAGAGCCCTAGCTGTCCTATTTTAGAATTCAGAGGAACAGGTCTGTGCTCGCCGCAAGCCTTCGTATACCATTAGCAATGTGAGTAATGTTCCAAAGCAAAGGGAAGCGGGTTGCAGAGATGCTATCACAGGCCAGGATCTCATGTTCTTTACCCTCTCTCTCACCCCCTCCCATCTCAACCTACCGTAGGTTATAAACTTGGCTATCTTTACCTCCTCTGCCATGCCTGTCAACTCCCCACCCCCAGACAACCCAACCTTATGACACCCTCCTCTCTCCTCTCAGTCTCCGTTTTGCTCCTCTGTCTCCTCGATTCAACTCAAGCATTAACTGGCCAGGCCAGATTCTTCAGTGCATGCAGGTGAACGACAACAAGTTGTATCACAAAGCAGTGTTGAGGTGTATCTCTTGCTCCATAGCAGTCTGACCCATGTTAAGGAGGTGAGTATGTTCAGGGACTTGCGTGCAGCGAAAGCATTCAACAACAAAAGAAGGCAGATGCCTCAAAGTCTTCCAGCCCCACTCCTCTCCCGTTATCTCTAAGCCCCCTGGGATCACCATGAGTACTGAGAAAGACCACCACCAAGGCTTTCCCAGAGCCACTGGAAAACATATACTATCACAGAATACATGTATAATGAAAGGTTGTATAGGCTACATTACAGATGATAGAATGTTGCTTTAAAGTGAAAGATATGTCACTGTTTCCTTAAATGTAATTCAATCCCCTTTCCTATTTTCCTCTTGTAGCTTTATCTGCAATCAGCACAGCTAAGCCTTATTACAATATGCGAAGCCCGGCGCCAGTCCTCACATGCACTAACCCTTTAGACATGCTGTTCAGAGCCCCAACTACTGAAACCATCATTGTGGATTCCCTAAAGACAGAGAAAGAGTAGATGCTCGGTAGACATACCTCTGTGATTAATGCCCTAAGTAGTTGGAGGCAATAATCTGTGATTAAATAGTCACTGACCAAGCCGATTGGCGCGTGTTTTTCTTTTGCTAATTAGAAAAACTAGATTTCAGTCTTGGAGGTGTGTCCCCATGACACACTGTAGACACGGAAGCCTATTTCACTTCCTCAAACTCCCCAGAATGAATCTAAGATAACTCAATAAATATGTAATTACTTTTGACATTTTTTGACTAAGGTGTTTGGTGCAGTCAAGTAAAAAAATGTAGGAGCTGCTGGGCAGGTCTGTCTCACTTTCTATGCTATTGAATAGAGAGCAAAAACCGCAGCTGTGGACATTTTCAAATCAAAACCCAACCTCCATTTACCCGTTGTGATGCACAAATGTTCCAAACTCCATTTAAGACAAGACAGTATTTATAACCAAAATTATCCTATTTACACTTTGTAGTCAATTTTGACACTGGAATAAATGTTTCTGACTCATATCGATGCCATATAGGCCAATTTCGAAGGAATTTGTTGCTTTTTAAAGGTAGTCGCTCTTTAATGGCCCCAATGTTGCCATCTCAACATCAGCTTTTGAGGAGCTTAGTTGACATAAACAGAGAGAGCAACATGACACTATCTGAAATTGCCCTCATTTCCTTGCAAATGTCGAGCTCGGTGAAAAGTTAATAGCATCACACATGAATCACTAATTTTTTAAAAGTGTGAGCTAGTAAAGGAACTGAGAAGTTTGAGCAGTAGTAACCCTATAATAAAGCCCCAAATGCACTGGACTAGAAATCCTGGATTTACTGGTAAATAGCCTGACATTTGAAAATGAGGTGAGCATACCGGTAATAGACTTCAACCTCGTGAATTAGGCAGTGCTGGTGATAATGGGGGATTGCAATAGAATCAGAGTAGGGCTGATGTTGTTTGATGGGGCATGATAGGGTATGGGTAGGGTCAATTAGAGCTGAATAAATGCAGGCTATAAAAGGGCATTCTCACGGGTAACAGCAAATAAAGCATACTAGAGAGGGTGAATGAAAAGGATTAGTAGAAAACATGTTTAGAAGGATACACTATCCTTTTCACTTCATCATGTTGGTGGTGTTGTATGCAGTAAATATGGAACCTATACCTACAGTGCCTTCAGTACGTATTCACACCCCTCGACTTTCTCCACATTGTGTTGTGTTACAAAGTGGGATTAAAATGGATTTAATTGTCAATTTTTGTCAACGATCTAGACAAAATACTCTGTAATGCCAAAGTGGAAGAAACATTCAAACTTTTTTGTATTAATGAAAATATTCAACCCCCAGAGTCAATACATGTTAGAATCACCTTTGGCAGCAATTACAGCTGTGAGTCTCTAAGAGCTTTGAAAACCTGGATTGTACAATATTTGTCCATTATTCTTTTTAAAAATCTTCATGCTCTGTCAAGTTGGTTGTTGATCATTGCTAGACAGCCATTTGGAAGTCTCGCCATGGATTTTCAAGCAAAAATAAGAACTGTAACTAGGCTACTCAGGAACATTGTCAAAACAGCTGTCAAAGCTGCTTATCGATCACTGCACCTGTATATAGCCCTTCTGTAAATAGCCCACACTACTACCTCATCCCCTTATTTATTTTTGTTATTTTCACAAATCTTGCACTCCAGTCTCTCTATTTGCACATCATAATTTGCACATCCTTCATTCCTGTGTTAATGATGATAATCTGTAATTTATTTCACCACTTTGGTCTATTTATTGTCCTACCTCCTAACCTTACTGCATTTTGCACTACATTTTGCACTCTGTATATAGATTTTCTATTGTGTTTTTGACTATGTTTTGTTTACTGTGTAACTCTGTGTTGTTTTTGTCGCACTGCTTTGCTTTGTCTTGGCCAGGTCGCAGTTGCAAATGAGAACTTGTTCTCAACTGACCTACCTGGTTAAATAAAGGTGAAATAAAAAAATAATAAAAAAAATTCAATGTCGTCTTGGTAAGTAGCTCCAGTGTATATTTGGCCTTGCGTTTAGGATATTGTCCTGCTCAAAGGTAGATTTGTTTCCCAGTGTCTGTTGGAAAGCAGACTGAACCAGGTTTTCCCCTAGGACTTTGCCTGTGCTCAGCTCTATTCCTTTTATCCCCAAAAACTCCCTAGTCCTTGCCGATGACAAGCATATCTATAACATGATGCAGCCACCATCATGATTCAAAATATGAAGAGTGGTACTCATTGATGTGTTGTGTTGGATTTGGCCCAAACAAAGTTTTGTATTCAGGACAAAAAGTTAATTTCTTTGCCACATTTTTTGCAGTTTTACTTTAGTGCTGTATTGCAAACAGGATGCAGGTTTTGGAATATTTGTATTTTGTACAGGCTTCCTACTTTTTACTCTGTCATTTAGGTTAGTATTGTGGAGTAATTACAATGTTGTTGAGCCATCCTCAGTTTTCTCCTATTACAGCCATTAATCTGTAACTATTTTAAAGTCACCATTGGCCTCATGGTGGAATCTCTGAGCGGTTTCCTTCCTCTCCGGCAACTGAGTTAGGAAGCACGCTTGTATCTTTGTAGTGACTGGGTGTAATTGATACATCATCCAAAGTGTAGTTAATAACTTCACCATGCTTAAAGGGATATTCAATGCCTGTTTTTTTATATTTTTACCCATCTAACAATAGGTGCCCTTCTTTGCGAGGCATTGGAAAACCTCCCTGGTCTTTGTGGTTGAATCTGTGTTTGAAATGCACTGCTCGACTGATGGACCTTAGAGATAATTGTTTGTGTGGGGTACAGAGATGAGGTAGTCATTCAACAATATTATTGTGATTCCATGCAAATTTTGACGTGACTTTTCATTTTTTATTAATTTGCTAAAATAAAATACGAATTCCCCTTTTACATTATGGGGTATTGTGTGTAGGCCAGTGACACAACATCTCCATTTAATCAATTTTAAATTCAGCCTCTAACACAACAAAATGTGGAAAAAAGCAAAAGCTTCATTCTTGTGTTTAATTTCTTACGTTTAACATTTTTCTTATTTAACTCTGCATATTTGCATATTTGTAAGCAAGCATTTTACTGTAAGGTGAATGTGAGAAATAAAATGTACTTCTTCCCACCATATGGATTCACATGCAGTTCTAAACTTGGTGATTATGGTGACTTAGACACCAAAGGTGTTGTTGCTGTGAGAGGAGAGGGCTGACAGTGTCTCAGACAGCCTGATAATCAGCTTGTACACAGTGTGGACAGATGTCTCCCTCCGAGCCCCTGCCAACCACAGGGCATCAAGTTCTAGTACTGCAGGAACACACAGCATAAGTAACGGACATTTTGAACAACAACAAACTAAGTGCTACTTGTAGTAGTATTATGCAAACATACAGTGTGTAGCATTCTTACAAAGAGAGCCTGTAAAAAGTATTTCAATAGAGTACCTAGAAAGGCAATATATCCAGTATCTCTCCATCTCTGATACACATAACTACTAAGCAATCTACAAATTATATACCCACCTCACACACACTACCTACACCCACTCTCACAGAAACTATGTTGTAAACACACACTATTGACTGTCTGAACTAGTTTTTGTGAGAAGGCGCTCCGTGAATTGCCCATCCCTGGAGTGGTATGAGCCCAAGGAGGCAGACAGGGACAGGGCATTCAGGAAGGCCCTGGTGTGAAGATGGAGAGGTAGATAGGAACGGGTGGGTGGAGGAAGCTGATTGAGGAGAAACATGTGCCACTGGCTGGACAGAGTGATAGCAAGACTGGGTTACAGTTCAGGTATACAGTGGTGAGAATATACCAGATGCTTATCCCCCCCCACTATATCTATATCTATACACAGATCCATGAGAGTCACCGCGCCAACCACACATGATCTCTCCCTTCATTTAACATTGCGTTATAAGGTTTAAGGTTATACCAGGCATCCCACCTGAGGTGGTTATTGTAGAGTTACTCTGCATTGGCCTCATAAAATACAAACATTCTAAATAACCTGGCCAGTAATTGCTGGGCCACTTACAGGGGGAGTTGGGGTACTCTGCTGGGAAAAGCAACTACAATGCCCCACTCTGGTTAGACAGACTGGTCTCATAGACTAGACGTAACATAGTAAATGTTAGCCCCTGTGACACACACACACTGATCTTAACCTGCTATAGCCTGTGCACTAAGACATACACAAGCTCCAGCAAAGTCAGTGGAAACATTCAGTTACAGCTGTGGCGAGAATGATCAATTAGGATCCAGGCCAGTCAAAAGGAGCTCTGTAGGAATGAACAAAGATACTTTTTATGTTGCTGTTGTACAAACATTTTATATCTAGGGCCTTCCAACATACAGTATTAATTGAGTTGAAAGTGAAGAGGGGGTCATTGAAACAGTCAGAGAAAGGGGGGGTGACGGTTGTAAAGGTGGGGCCAGTCTCAATTGGCAGCAATGAATGATTGTGTCAGACTTTAAGGTAGGCTTTCATGATATTAAGGAATGACATTGGACTGGAAAAGGATTGGTCTAAATCTCTCTCTCTCTCTTTGCCTGTTATAGAGGAGCATGTCAACGTGTCAGACTCAGTAACGTCTAGAGAGCTAAATGTACCAGGGCATGAGAGCAGGAGAATTGGGTCCCTGCTTAGGTCGCTGAAACACTGAACTGGTCTAGAATGGCTATTCTGCAGAACAACAAGATACAGTAAGATACACACCTGATAATGAACAACCGCAGTGGAACACAATATCAAGGCTATCTGGCAATCTGGAATACTGGATGAGTAAGAATAAGAATACAAGACAACTTCTAGACCTTTTCACTTAATCTGGATATCTTGAACATGTGTTTCATATTTTAGATTCTGTTGGAACCCGTCTAAGATTCTTAAACTGTTACTTCACTGCTCAGGCATATCTGATCACTTCGTGGCTAAATACAATAACCAATGGCCTGATCATATCCGTTCAATGGGTTTAGGGATGTGTTCTAAGAGGAAAACCATTTGAAATGGTACAGTGTAGAGAAGAAGATCTTTGTGAACTGGGCCTCTGTGTAGTGATGTTTTTTGAGCAAACTGTCAGGCCTTTGGGAATGTGGATAAAATCTGCTACACCCTTCTCATGCAAGAACCACTCCCCTGAGTGTCCTCTCAGTGACCACCGTGATAACTGTAAACCCAGTTGGATCTCATGTAGAAGAGAACACTGACCTTCCTCTGCTGAAATGCATTGAAGCAGGTATGGGCAACTGACGGCCCGTGGGCCGCTCCCCTTTTGAAGGACCTCGGATCAATATCCACAAAAACATAAAAAAAGAAATGTAATTATTATTATTATTATTTTGGCGGGAACTCAGTCGGGGTCTCTACTTACTGTTACAAGGTAGAATAGTAGAATGCACAAGGTGCAATTTCTAAATTAGTTTGTGCATCAACAGTTTTTGATAGTCACTCAATTGGCCCATATCAGCTAACACGTTTTATATTTTTTAACTTGTAGTAATCAAGGTCGATTTAGAGCCCGGGGAGATCCCATTGATTTTGTTAGTCAATCTCACTTAGATATCATATTAGAAACCGCAAACGTTTATCTCCAACCTATGGCAAAATGTGTATAATTGCAGGAAATTAGCTGTAAAACTGGGTTGGGCAACTGCGGCCCCTCATGATGAGTTCAGTTTTTTTGTGGCCCCCCACCCCCATCAAAGTTGCCCATCCCTGCATTGGAGTCTCAATAACCTCAACTGAACCCAACTAAGCTCTCCATAGTCTTGATCACAGCACCTGTCTGTTACACCAGTGAGTTGTGAAATACTGTTGAAAACAACACTGACATTGTAGAACACTGTCCTCCAACGTTAACTCCCACATACAACTATGCCAGCATTACTTTCATGTCATTATTGTTGCCTCTATTCCCTGCTCAATTAAATTTGCTTTTCATCAGTCCAGCCCCTCCTTGTTTCATGTTGACATTAGAATTATAATCATGAGCGTACATTGGAGTCTTTTACTTGCTTTATTAGCTTGTTATGTTCCCCTGATGCAAAGTTATTGCTCCTGGATCTCACCTTGACTCAGATTGCTTGCCATGATTCATGTCACGGTTCTTAGGAAGGACCCGAGGCGCTGAGCAGTAGTGCGAATACATTCCTTTATTAGTGACAAAAAACAACAAAACAAAGGAGGGACCCAAACCAGGAACTGATGTGCGACATGCACACACAAAGAACCACACACAGGTGGGCACAATAATGCACTTAAATAGGATCCCCAATTAGAGACAACGTATGGCAGCTGCCTCTAATTGGGGACCAACAAAACTCAAACATAGAGTACCGTCAGGCCCCGACAGTTAACCAAACCCAAACATAGAGATGCCACTATGCATCCCTACCATTAGGACCTGACAATTCAGTTATATCATGGACATTAATAATACGCAATGACGAAGGTGCATAAAGGTGCGACATGGTTCAACAAGCCTTTAAAATCAGAAGAATACACTTTTTGTTTTTTTCAAATGGAGCTCTTAGAGCTAGAATTGGGATCATGTATACTATGCTAATGACGAAACAAAAAAGAGTGAACGAGAGCAATGTACAAAACAGCAAACTTAGCAAACGAGGCATTTGTGGAAAGTGCATGGGGCCGCCATCTTTATGCACCTCCGCTATTACAATGAGCAATGAGCACTAAAACAGGCTAGTAGGGCACTGACACTATCCCCACTGATCTCTCCCAGAGGACACAATGATGAACTGAAGCATCACTGCTGCAAACTGTCTCCTCTCCTCATCCCCTCTCTGACTCTGTCTTTCTCTCTCTCTCTCTCTCATCACCTTTTGTCCTGTGCTGCCATTTTGCTGGCGCCAGACCAAGTGAACCATGGTCTCCTAGCCTTTCCTCTGCTCTATGACACATTCACTCGTCCAGAGGAAGTGCAGGGGGGACATGACTCTCTTAAAGAGATGGTGCCATATAGGGCTGTGGAGTTCATTCAATTTTCACAGCCGATTATTGTAATGCAAAATACTGCCGGTCTCACGGTAATTTACCATTTATTGTCATGCTAAATATTGCCGGTCTCATGGTAAGTTACTGTTTATTATCATACAAATATGTAAGGTTTCACCATTACCATTTATTGTCATGAAAAAGACTGCCGGTCTCACAGTAATTGACCGTTAATGAACATAAACACGTTTAGCATCTCCAGGCCTCCACATATACGAGCCACTGATGCAAGCCTGCTGAACATCTACATTGAAAAAAGTTGTATAAATCTATTTAATATACACCATCACAATAAATATTTTATTTATTTTAGTCAGGTCTAAAGAAACCTTGTTATATGAAGAGAGTGTATTTCAGAAGAACAGAATATGAGTTGGCCTACTGTAGGCTTATGTTATCTGGCTATGATCCATGCCATAGGCTGTAGGTTTGTTCATTTAGCTGACAAGATATGTTTATTTTATTTTATCAGATTATATAGTAAGAAGAAAATAATTGAACTTGGCTGAATAAAATAGAATGGATATTTTTCCCATTACAAAGCATATGAAGTGGCTAGATTCAGTGTAAAACTGCTAATTTGAAACAGGTCCTACAGTATATGCTAGATTTACGTTGCGGTCCAAACACTTATCCCCTCAGCCCTCAAATTAAGTGGACACTTTTGATAACGTGTAGTGACGTCTGACGAGTGTACACTTGCAGGGCAAGGGGCGAGGGAGGAAGGAATGATTTTTAAATGGACCACACTTGCCCGGAAACACAATCATCGCGGGTTTTCAGCCAATGGTAACTTGTGTGTGTTTTATATGCGCTACAGTCAATTATGATTGCATATTTATTAATATAATTATTAATATACCTACTGTGTGATAGCTAGCAAATTAATTAGCTAACTAACATTAGCCTGCATAGCTGGAACTTCTGAAGAAGGAAAATATTTTTCTACATTTTCCAAAAACTAACCAAACAAAACATCATTACTTTTAAGAGACATGTTTGTGCCACCATGTGCATTAGTAGCACAATTTCAAACTTATTTGCATTAGTTTTTACTTACACTTATATGTTGACTTCTCCATTGAAGTCATATATGTTGTTGTTTTTACGTTTTTCTTAGCGGATATATAATCGTCATGAATTGAATTATGGGGAGTTTTAGGCCCCAGAGTGAACATAATTGTACACTTGCAAACTCAACTAAAAACAAGGGCTGAGAGGCTTACGTTGCAAACTTCCCTTGCTTGGCTAATCATTTGGACCACCCCCAAAGGGCATAAGGCGAGGGTAAGTGGACAAGGGTGTGTCTTTTAAGTGTTTGGACCACAGCCTTAGAGTTATTTAGCAACTTTAGTTGTGAATGATACTAACCTTAGAATGTCTTAGAAATCAAACCATATATGGGCTGCATGGTGCGACCATAGGTTATTGATGATTTGAGAAAGTAGAAAAAAAAACTTGCGCTCTGTTCCTTGCCTCAGGCTCCACAGCTGTTCTCTCATCAAGTGACCATATTTTCACCCATCAGACTCAATTCTCAATTTAATCTTGTCTTTACTAATATGATAAATTAGTTTGAATTTAGAATGGCCCATTATCAAATGGGCAGGGGAAAAATTCATAATCATCTGTATGCACTTAAATGGTGAGTGAAGTCCGCGCGCTTTCCCGCAGGTCAATTTTGAAGGCTACATCGGTTTTATAGTTGACAAAAACGCCTTTTCCTTATGGGGAAAAAGTTTGTACACCCCTACCTTTACTATCACATAACATGTATTCCACACAGTTTGTCATGGTGAATTAGGTGTACCAAAACAAGCGCAAATGATTAGAAAACATTAGAGAGAAACATAGGAAGGTCCAGGCTTCCATAAATATAAGAAAATTGGTCTGGTTTGGTCTTAACCATATGGGTGTGTGGTAACACGTCATTCAAAGATCAAAAGACCTACCCGAGGCCCTCAGAAGAAAGATTATTGATGCCCATGAGTCTGGGAGGGGTTACAAATCCATTTCCAAGCAATTCAAAGTACATCATTCCATTTCCAAGCAATTCGAAGTACATCATTCCACTGTCCAACAAAAATTCCAGACCACTGGCAAACAACCTAGGACAGGTCTCCCACCAAAGTCAGCCCAAGAGCTGACTGAAAGATGCTCATAGAAGTCTCTAAGAACCCCAGGGTAACATCAAGGGATCTACAGGCCTCTCTTGCCACAATCAATGTCAAATTGCATGGGTACACTGTCAGAAAGAGACTGCACAAACATGGCCTACATGGGAGGTCAGGAAGGAAGAAGCCTCTGCTCTCCAAAAAGAATATCAAGACACAACTGACTTTGCTAGACAACACCTGGGTAAAGTCAGAGGCTTCTTCTTCCTTTGTTAAATTGGGTAACCTTTATCTGTCAATAGTGTTGAAGTGAAGATTACATATCCATCTGTCCAAATATGTAAAAAATAAAAAAGAGAACTTTCCAGGGGGTGTACTTACTTTTTCACGACTGTATATCACTCCAGGCATCAACCACTGTTTGAGGAGCATGCTCTCGCTGCCTGACAGGTGATATTCCACCCAAACTCTACACTCTTAGAAAAAAAGGTGCTATCTAGAACCTAAAAGGGTTCTTCGGCTGTCTCCACAGACAGACAGACAGACAGACAGACAGACAGACAGACAGACAGACAGACAGACAGACAAAAAAGTATAAAAATACAAGAAGTCTGGAGTGCAAAAAAGCTATAAAAAGACAATGCATAGAATTGGTGAAAGGCTGAATATGTACACTATACATTGTTACAGTGTTAGGTGAAAAAATAAAATATAAAAATATTGCAAGTTGATATAGATAA
Source organism: Thymallus thymallus (assembly GCA_023634145.1). NCBI lineage: Eukaryota > Metazoa > Chordata > Actinopteri > Salmoniformes > Salmonidae > Thymallus > Thymallus thymallus. The sequence continues at coordinate 19,582,101 of CM042402.1, read as the reverse complement.
ATAAGGAGTATTTTAATGGTTAACTATACTATACAGGTCGATGGCAGAGAAATACATAAATAGCTAAAAGTGCGTATAATATAAGTGAGGGTAATAATAGTTCACTTAATATACAGTCTGGTTAAATGAATAGGTAAGTGAATATTTGTTATTTATATAATATTTATATGGTTACATTAACTGTACAGGTAAATGACAGGAAGAGATACTTAAATAGCTAAATGTGTGTATGATATAATTTGGTGTAATAATAGTAATTCCCTTAAAATACAGTCCTTAGTGCGCAGGGTTTAATTACAGATAAATGCACGTATTGCACATTCAATATACTAAAAGCAATGAAAAAAGATTCAACTGACAGGATACTAATATGCATTCCTGAGTGAATGACTACGGAAGTTCAGTCCAAGAATTACTTACAATATTGCATGTGATATGATATAACAACTGTACATGAATATGTATATACAGACCTGAATGAATAAACAAGTCCTGAGTGAATGAGTGATTAGACCAGAGTTACTCACGGATGGATGCATAATTGTTAAACTAGGTCCTAACACCCCAACAGTTCCAGGTCTATGTTGCCGACGGCACGGCACCCCGGTGAGGCATTAAATAGTCTAAATAGCCGCCGGCAGGAAGGACTTCCTGTAGCGTTCTCTGGCACACCGTGGTGGGATCAGTCTGTGACTGAAGGTGCTCCTCTGCGTCATAACCATGGCATGCAGAGGGTGGGTGACGTTGTCCATGATGGCCAGCAGTTTGGCCAGGATCCGTCTCTCCGCCACCTCCTCTAGACTGTCAAGGCTAATCCCCAGAAAAGAGCTAGCCTTCCTGATCAGCTTATTTACCCTAGAAGCATCACTGGCTTTTATGTTAGTGCCCCAGCACACCACTGCAAAAAGACTGGTAGAAGGTATGCAGTAGTTTACTCCCCACGTTGAAGGACCAGAGCCTCCTCAGAAAGTAGAGTCGGCTCTACAGAGCCCCGGTGTTACCAGCACATTCCATCCTTTTGTCCATGTGGACTCCCAGGAACTTGTATGACCCAACCATTTCCACATCCATCCCCTGTATAGGGACTGCAGTCTCTTTGTAACGAATGCTCCACGCAGAGCACCGGTCCCTCCTCCTCTCCAGCGATCATCCTCGCCGGCGTTCTAACCGGCGGTCGGGGGAAGATGGTAGCAACACCGTGATGACCCACACCTGTTCCACATTGGTCATCAGGGTCACAATTTAACTCCATGTGTTTCTGTTCAACCCTTGCGGGTTATTATTCTTTCTATGTATATTGCTGTCTTTGTCATTCTATTAAAATATCTCTATTTCTCTCATTTTTCGCCTCATCACTCACTTTCACCCCTCGCAATATCACACTTCTTTGTTTTGCTGATGTTGAGCTGAAGGTGGTTCTGCTCACACCACAACACAAAGTCATTGATTGTGCTCCTGTACTCCTTATCCTGCCCACCCCTGATGCACCCTACAATTGCAGAGTCATCTGAGAACTTCTGTAGGTGGCATATTTCAGAGTTATATCTGAAGTCTGAGGTGTAGAGGGTGAACAGGAAGGGTGACAGGACCGTTCCCTGGGGGGCCCTTGTGTTGCTCACTGACGGTCTGACACACAGCTCTGTAGTCGCACAAAATGTGGCGTACTGGTCAGGTAGTCCGTGACCCAGGAGACTAAGGGTGCTTCCACTTTAATCCTCTTCATCTTCTCACCCGCCGGCAGGGGCTGAATGGTGTTGAAGGCACTGGAGAAGTAAAAAAACATAACTTTCACAGTGCAACCTGCGTTGTCCAGGTGAGAGTAGGCCCTCTGCAGAAGGTAGATGATTGCATCATCCACCCCGATGTTGCGCTGATATGCGAACTGCAGGGGGTCCAGTGATGCACACACCAGGGGTCCGAGGTGAGCGAGGACTAACCTTTCCAGGGATGTTAGTGCTACAGGTCTGAAGTCATTCAGGACAGTGTGGTGCGCCTTCTTGGGCACTGGCACGAGGTAGGATGTTTCCACAGCACAGGGACCATTTCCAGGCTCAGGCTAAGGTTGAAGGGTCGCTGGAGTATTCCTCACATTTGGTCAGCACAGACCCTAAGCACCATTGGGCTGATGCCATCAGGGCCCGCCGCTTTCCACTGATGTAGTCTCTCCAGCTCTCTCTTCACTTGGTTTGTGGTGAAAGCCAGCCAAGGTGGGGAGGTGGGGGGAAGGGGGGTGTTTTTTCAGCCATGTTTCAGTAAAGCACAATAGGCTAGCTTCCCGGCAGTCTCTTTGCCCATGGACCAGCCCATCAAGCTCGTCCACCTTGTTATGCAGCGATCTCACGTTGCCCATAATGATAGATGGTATAGTCAGCTTGTACTTCCTCAGCTTTGCCTTACACTTCAATCCCGTCCTGCGTCCACGCCGTCACCTTTTCAACTCGTCCAGAATGTCAAACTTTTCCATGGGGTGTAATAGCGCTGGGTGTGCTAAATCCAGGACCTGGGCTTGGATGTAAATAATTGAGGACTTGCATGTATGTTCGGTGCTGAGAAAAATTAAGTGCCTCAGTGATAAAAAGGACCGCTAAAACTGTAGCACTCCATAATCCTGAACTATTATAGTTCAACTGTTGCAAACTGCTGCCTAACAGGCGACCACACAGGGCGGCGCCAATCTCTAGGAGAACCCTTTGAAGAAGGCTTTATGGTTCCATGTATAACCCTTTCCACAGATGGTTCTACCTGGATTCAAAAAGGGTTCTACCTGGAACCGAAAAGGGTTCTCTTATGGGTACAGCCGAAGAACCCTTTCGGAACCCTTTTTTCTAACAGTGTATGCCATGGACCAGTGGTGATTCTAGCTTGTATGTCGCCCTGGGCGAACCCCCCCTAATTCTAGATAAGACCCGAAAAGACTCAATATATCACAAAGATACAAAATATCAGCATAATATAGACGTCTTTTAAGTTAGCCTACAGCATTGGAAATTCCCCTTACTGAGCTCAGGACCTAGTCAATACAATCACAGAAAACCTTTATGTCACCTCAATGAAAGTTAAGCAAAACAATAATGTGCTAGTTAGGTTGTAATCGTTTTGCTGCAGGCTACACACATTATCATGATGAAACTGTGTGAAATTATATCCAATGTTATGTACGCTAGTTGGACAGAAAACTGAATATTGTCGTCCTATGTGTAATTGCATAGCAAGCAACATAGCAACATAGGCTAACAAACATTAGTGTTATACTAGCCTATTTCAATACATGCATAATATTATACTCATAAAGAGATGACGTAGCTGCATACCTTTATCTTTTGCGCGCTTCTCCTCTTCTTTTTTCCTCTTTTTCCTAAACTGGGCACCTGATGGCTTAGACCTTTTCTTATCCATTTGTGTTGATTTGGCACTTGAGCATCAATATATTACCCATCCCCCAACACTGTCAACCAAGAGTCAAGACTAAACCAATTCACCTTGGTGGTGTGCAGACTAGTTTTATATTATTCTTAACGATTTCGCACAAACCAGAAAAAAACAGAAAAAAAAAATAATAATTCAACAATATGTCTGTGAAACTATACAGTATATTCACAGTATTATGAAAAATGTTGGTTTATTTGGTAGCATTTCGTAGTGTGACTGATTTTACTAAATGCATTAGTACTGTACAAAGTTAGAGGCGCGCTATTTGATAGACTCCCCCGCTCCCCCTACCTCGGGCTTCAACCTACCCCCGCCCCCCTCCCCATCTCGTACCTCTGATTGGGAGACCATCGCAGGAAGTAGCCTGCCAAGCTCACAAACTAGAATCAGGGCGCCCACTCCGACAAGATTAATTGACCCACAGTCCCACACGTTGACATGATATCATTGACGTGACGTGCAAATGAGCGATAGAGAACCGATCGGGCAAATGTCACCATTCTAATTTCCTTTGGTGCGGGCGCCCCGTGCCGCCCTGGGTGGCTGCCCATGTCGCCCATACCTAAATCAAAACTTGTTCCTGCAGCTACTCATTGTGCTGGCGCCAGACCAAGTCAACCAGGACTTGAAAACGGATGGTATATGCTCCAAAATAAGGTGTGGTTCGATGTGAACACTGACAGAGATAGGCTACTGGCCAAAACCGAGATGCACAAGGACAGCAAGATGCATCAATCAATTCAAGCTACCACATGCAAAATTCAGCATTTTGGCATGTCCCTCCGTCCACCCTCTGACTTCTAGGAAGATTTTAACCACTTAACGCCAACATTTATCTACGTTTTTTACCATCATTGTAAAGCCCTAGTTATTTTGTTGCTTTGACAAAGTAATTTTCTGAAAAAACTGAGTGGGTCAAGCATAACACGTCAACCCTGTTACTCTTACTCTTTAAAAAAGAGTAAGAGTAACCCCGTCACAAGGGGATTTATGGTTGATTCAAGATTAAATCATCAACCCTGTTAGAGTCAACCCTTTTACATATTTGGCACTAGGCACTTACTACAGTATTCCTTTGTTTTTATAACCTTTTGAGATGGAAAAACTTGTTGAACGTGCTCTTTATGACAGAATGAAAATATTTGGTGAAATCAAACGTTTCTTTTGACCAAGTAACACTTCTCAAAAGGCACCGAATTGGTGGAACGACCCACATCAAGCAATGATAAAAGTATAACAGTGTTTGTCAAATAATAATTCCCGCATTGGGTGTTTTAAATGACATGTTTTGACAATCAGTTTTCATTTGAAACTAGCGTAGCAGCGTTCTCGTATTTTCTCCTGACGATGACCGTGTTTACTGGCTTTATGTCTAATATACAATACACATGGACCTCTTTTGGACTTGGAAGCTGTGGAAGCCTGTCATACCTTGTTACTCTAAAACAAAAATATAAGCCCAGCTCCACACTTATTATATTTATCTAATTAGATGGTAAGGGAGTCAAGCTGTGGAGAAGGGGTTTCCTGAGTTGATTACAACTTGACTGACAGCAACTTCCCAGCTCCTTGGCAGGTCGTCAGCCCTTCTCCAAATACAAACTGTAGACACACACAGTCCACACATGAACATAAATACATGCAAGTCCAACAAAAGCATACACTGTGGTCAACTTTTGTTTGTCTTGTTCGATTCCTCTTTAAGATAACAGGAAAACCCTACTTCGCCATGTGCAAGGTGTTCAAAGGAAACCCCACTGTAAATACGCTGTACCATATGATCCAGAGAGAAACCATATGTATGCATTTAGGTGGTTATCAGAACTCCATGGTCCGATGACCCCAATAATAACCATGATGTTTGACCTGGAACTGCCTTTAGGGAGGACTGTGGAAGGATAGAGGGCATTGGTGAGCACACAGTGTTCACTGGAACACAGCCATCTCTGTGGAAGGCTCAAGAAACCCCAGCATGTGGTTCCACTCACAGGGTAATGTGCGTGATTTCCCCACGACCTGATAGCTGTGGAAGGCTAAACAACGTTCTGTCAGAACTCCCCCTAAATCCCCTGATCTCATTCAGCATCTGCTCTCACTAGAGGGACCACTCTGCTCGTGGGCTTTAACCCTCTCAGGGTTCACACCCCGGGCCAAGGCAGAAGAAACCTGCCAGTTCTCTCCCACTTACATTGTCCAGAACCATTCACAAGCAGGGTGAAACGAAGAGTGTAGCCAGTACAGTGGCCCACCTAATGGAGGTCTACGTCAGAGAAGATGGATCCTCCGCTTCTTACAGAGGGCTTGGTATGCAAAATACAAAGAACAGGTCATAAAAGGTAATACAGATGACATAAATGAAATGCTAGTGTGACAACTCCCAAAGGGTTTTTGGATATTTTGGAAAACAAACTATTAAAAAAAACTGTCAATGAGTCAATGCAGTGTTATGCAACATCTCTCGAGAAAACGAGGAATGCACTGCAGAACACACTGTGTTAAATTCACTTTCTGGTCTGACCTCTAATGCATCACAAATCATGGAGCTCATTGCATTGTTGAGCAATTATTGGATTGGCTTGCTCGAGAGAACATTCATACTACATGATATTGCTCCCAAGGGCCTGGAACTGACTCTGATGTATGTCACTGAGAATTATTGTGGTTTCTCAGTTGGTGGTGCAAAGACACTGGTATTATGCTCTTATCAATGGCAGATAAGTGGAGAGGCCTCTTGTGAGGTAGTCATATCAGGGTGGGAGGGTCAGACTGTTTTGCACTTGCAGTTTCCTCTTTTCCCCCTGTTGTCTTGATTAGCTTCTCATGCTAATGGCGAATTTCCTGTGTAAAAAACTTAGACTGGGCACTTGTAAACTTCAGATAAACAGCAGTCATGACAATCAAGAACTGCGGAAGGAGTTAAGTGTAAAACATTTTTGGTCCTGGATAAGTCAAGCCCGTCTATGAACCCATGGGAACCTGATCTTAATGAATCCTATAGTGGGATTACTGATCAATTTAGGATGAACTGCTGGAAATTGTTGTAGTAAATTGGACAGAAAAACCAACTGTCCCCCTGTTGGCTTATTTGTTTATACTGAATCCGTAATATGATGTGATTTTAATTACATTTTTGTTTGACTGACCTACAGGGATTACCTTCATGTTTTAGGACACCTGCAGTGCCTAACATACATCCCAGCATACCATAACAACATTTCCATCAGATTATTAATGTATGAAAACACCAGTTTCTATTTTGTTTGGCTTCTCCAACAACATGCTGACAAGCAAATGCCTCAAGTCCAGTTGCAACAGACTCACTCAAACTTGTGCCAAGCACATTAATCAAAATGGAAGCCTAAAACAATTTCATATTCATGAATTCATGAAAATACACATCCCACTGGGCACAGACATCAGTTCAATGTCTAGTTTTGATTTACTTTTGGTTGAGTTGTCAGCTAATGTGAATTCAATGTGAAATCAACAAAAACATTCACCATGTCGTTGGATTTATGTAAAAAGTTGGGTGAAAAATATACGAAATGCCCTTATGTTGCTGACTTTTTGCAAATCAAAATCATTTTCCCACATTGATTCAACATCGTCACATAGATTTTTTGGGGGTGAAATGACGTGGAAACAATGCTGATTCAACCCGTTTTTGCCAAGGGGGATAGCTATTTTCTTCCCAGATTTCTAATCTGCTTTACAAGGTTTTTGATCCATTGCCATAGGCCACTTTAGTAGGTCATCTAAGAACAGAGACAGCAGCGGTTGTGTGAGAGCACTACCTAATTAGATCACATCATCATAAAGGTTTCCATAGTAATGAAGGAAACATTCCCATGCCATGGGCAGGGTGTGTGATAAACAGACTCTCTAACCCTGTTTAAAGGAGAAGTTTTCTTTTTACCAACAATGTTTTAAATGTAAAAAGCATATTATACACTGAGTGTACAAAACATTAAGGACACCTGCTCTTTCCATAACATAGACAACCAGGTGAATCCAGGTGAAAGCTATGATCCCTTACTGATGTCACTTGTTAAATCCAATCAGTGTAGATGAAGGGGAGGAGACATTTAAAGAAGGATCTTTAAGCCTTGACACAATTGAGACATGGATCGGCAAGACAAAATATTTAAGTGCCTTTAAACTAGGTATGGTAGTAGGTGCTAGGCAGTTTATGTCTGTCAAGAACGGCAACACTGCAGGGTTTTTCAAGCTCAACAGTTTCCTGTGTGTATCAAGAATGGTCCACCAGCCTGCCAACTTGACAACCTGCCTGAAAAACTGTGGGAAGCATTGGAGTCACCATAGGCCAGCATCCCTGTGGAACGCTTTCGAGGGGGGTGCACCTCAATATTAGGAAGGTTTTCTTAATGTTTTGTACACTCAGTGTAGAAGGGTCCAGGCACTTTTTTGTGATTTCAAGGTTTAGAGAAACTTACCCCAAACAGCAAATCCCTTTGACTCACACAAAAGGGAATATTACATTGCGGATAATGTTCACAATGGCACAACTTCATGGGTACAACATCTAAAGACCTGCATCACTATACTGAGAGCTTGGCCATGTCTAAAAGGTTGTTTTGGAGTGTTTTGGGAGATTTTGTTCATGTTTTTTTCAGGGCCCACATACTACACAACTAATAAGAGGAAGGGATTTGCTGTTTGGGTAAGTCTCCAAAACATGTGAAATTGAAAAAAAAATGAAAAAAACATTACATTTACATACAATTTTTTTTCGATTTGGTTGTAAAAAATAAAACTTCCCCTTTAAGGGCGTGTGATAAACAGGGCGCTACTTTCTCAGGCAGCATGCCCCCACCCCCCTCCAAATTCAAACGCAGCACGGTACGGAAACGGCTTCATTCACGACTGCAAGGCCCTTCAGCGGGCGGGTAGTGAAGACGGCCCAGTACATCACTGGAGCCGTGCTCCCCACCATACAGGACATCTAATCCAAGCGGTGCTTGAAGAAGGCCCGCAACATCATTAGGGACCCCAGCCATGGACTATTCACTCCATTACAGTCTGGCAACTGGTACCGGATCATCGGGTCCCGTACCTCCAGGCTCAGAGTTTTTACACAGACTTCCAGCTACAATAGCCTTTTACAACATTAACAATGTCTACACTGTATTTCTGATCAATTTGATGTTATTTTAAATGGACAAAAAAAAAGTGATTTTCTTCCAAAAGTGACCCCAAACTTTTGAACGGTAGTGTATAATTATTTTTGCACAATCTATTACATAATTCACCATAACATGTCTAAATATCTGTCTAAGTATTGAGTGCCTTCTTGTATTATATTTTAGCGAAATTTTTATCCCATTTTGTACTTATTTAACTTTTATTTTTTAGTACTCTTTAATGACTTAAAGACGTGCCCCAACGATTTTTGAACTTTTCCTGTTGAAAAGCGATATACCAAGTATAAATACATTAAAGTACACAAACTGAATAAAAATCAAATGTATTGGTCACATACACGTGGTTAGCAGATGTTATTGCGGTTGTAGCGAAATGCTTGTGCTTCTAGCTCCGACAGTTTCACAACATATACCCAAATACACATAAATCCAATGTATTTGCCCCGCGAGTACGACAGTCGATGTGTTGATATAATTTCGGGAGCCTTATCCTCAGATTTGCTTTGTTTAAATCCCCAGCTATAATAAATGCAGCCTCAGGATATGTGGTTTTCAGTTTACATAAAGTCCAATGAAGTTATTTGAGGGCCGACGTGGTATCGGCTTGAGGGGGGATATATATGGCTGTCACGATGATTGCCGAAAATTCCCTCAGGAGTTAGAACGGTCGGCATTTGATTGTTAGATATTCTAAGTCGGGTGAACAGAGGAACTTGAGTTCCTGTATGTTATCACAGTTACACCATAAATCGTTAATTATGAAACATATACCTCCACCCTTCTACTTCCCGGAGAGATGTTTATTCCTGTCGGCGCGATGTACTGAGAAAAGCTCATCAACTTTATTATCCAGAGATTGGACATTAGCGAGTAAAGTACTTGTTTAATTGCATGGTGGAGAGTGAACAAAGGATCTGCTCCTAGGAAGTCGTAATCCTGGTCGTAATGCTGCTGGTTCAGGTGAGTTACCGCCGCTAATATCCAATAGTTCTCCCCGGCTGTATGTAATGACACAAAACAATTCCTGAGCTAATAACATAAAGATATATTTTTTTGATTTAACCGATCTGGAACACCAGATGTGTTTAATTTAGACAATCATTGAACTGATCAATTAGCTCAGCTGGTCAGGTGTGGTGCCATGTTGGAACAAAATCCTGCAGTACCTGCGACACTCGAGGAACAGGGTGGAAATGCCTGGTGTCATCAGCCTCCCCCTCGCTTGAGGAACAATAGAGGAGCAGTAGAGAACAAGAGAGGAAAGGCCCCTCCCCCCCACTTGTGTGATGTCATGACTTACCTGGACCACCTATTGAGATGTGCCTTTTGTAAAGTAAATCAGGTGATATTGAGAACATTCATTACTTTCCTACGGTTGTTGCATTGTCAGGAGGTGAACCTGCAAGTAAACATTTTATTGCACTGTGTACTCCACGTAAAAAAACTAACTTGAACTAATGCTCTCTGAAGGCTCCCATGATTTACTGGCTGACATTGCATTGAGCAGCTACTGTAGGATTTTGCAAACTGGGTTTCCCTCATATGAAGAATTGAGTTGCTGCTCTTAAACCTCTCCAAGGACACAAAGAGTTTGTTTGTCATGGGCAAGAGTACAGTAAAAGTGAAGAAAGACCTTGAACAGATACGCACCTGTGTCGGCGAGAGCACTTGAACAGTATGTTACTAGTTCAGAATAATTGCTCTAGAATTACTCAATTAAAAAAGGTTCACTGCAAAGAGGGGGAAGGTCAAAACAATAAAATAGATCATTTGAAGATAACTGCTAAATTTAGGAGACCATGTGCAGTTACCCATCAACGGCTATTTATCTTTGGCTTAGGCTACATGCCACAAGTTGCCCAAGTGGCATTTGTGTGAAATAAATCCCAGCCATGATAGGGGAATGCAGTCTCCAGAAATTATGTCAACAGTCTGTCCAGTGTGGAAGGGTAAAAAAGCTGTACTCCTATCAGCCCCATTCCTCCATCAACACCTCAGACTGTGCCAGTCACCATGCCCAGCCGCTGGACTAGCATTCATCCATGGCATCTTCTCACGCAAAGAGAAATGAGCGGCTGTCAAGCTGTCTCCTCGTTCACACAGAGTCTCTCCCCCTGATGCATTCAAAACCGGCCAATAGGGCCTCTCTGCCACCACCCCGGTTAACACAGTGTTCAGTGCTCTGTCCCTTCTTACCTTTCCCCTCTGCCCTCCCACTACCCTGCTCCCTCTCTGAGCCGTACAGCACCACAGAGCCTTGAACAAAGGATGACATACAGTAAGAGGATACAGGGGAAGAGGGAGGGACTCTGGATAAGTCACTGAGATTAAGTTGTAATGCATCTTGATGACCGAGATAAGTACTTGCTTTAAATACAATTCAATTAAGCATCTAAAAGGTACCTATTAGTTTCTGTCTAATGGAACATTTACCTTAGAGAGAGCATTTATTGCCCAGGTAATAAATGAGTGCGGATGCAGACAGCCAGACTTCCACCGTGCCACAAGAACACGGAGAACATATTTAATTAACTTGTTTTCCCTTCTTAAACTATGGTTATTAAAGACAACTTAATAAACATACTGTAATCAGTGGCGTGTCCAGAACATTTTAAATGGGATGGCCAAGGTGGGGAACAGACCCAGTTTAAGGGGGCAATAACATTTTAAACCATAATTGATCCAAGGTGGAGTTTTTCAAATAATTATGATGGTTCAAAACATTAAATGCTTCAGCTTAGGTTTGGTACATTTCCCTGTTCAAATAAATCTTGGTACATTGTTTGCATTCAAGGTCAGGATTTTACATAAGGGTATTAGCATACAGCAGTAAATTCACTTGAAATTGCCATCCAGAGTGCAAATTATACAGTGACATTTAGGGGTCTCTACGATTTTATTTTGGGACCTCCTAAATTTATAGTAAAGATATGTAATTCAACTGTAAAAATGTATTACCTTTTAATGTGCCATGATGCACCTGTCATGTTTTCATCTCATTGTCAAACAAATCAGGTTACCTGTGCACATTTGTCTATTCTAAAATAAGTCCCACATCCGAACAGTACACTGTACACCCGCCATTTGAATGGAAACGGATATCTATTACAAACAACATAAGTGTAACGCCATTCAGCCTACAAAGTGGTGTGTGTTCATGGGAGCCAAGGGAAGCCAGGCTTCTCCAAAAATTTTAACAATAAATAAAACTATTTCTCGTTCGTGTCTATCCGTGTTTTATCATTTTCCTTCACTTCACAAGAGTCTGAATCTATTTAACCAGAGAAAGCATCAGAGCAAGGCAAACAGCGCCCTTCTGTCTTAGTGTTTGAAGCCCATATATCCAAACATATTATGACATGTCACTCCCTGGACATGCCACTGACCACTGATGTTTCTACAACTTGATTGGAGTCCACCTGTGGTAAATTAAAATGATTGGAAATTATTTGGAAAGGCACACACCTTTCTATATAAGGTCCCACAGTTGACAGTGCATGTCAGAGAAAAAACCAAGCCATGAGTTTGAAGGAATTGTCCACAGAGCTCCGAGACAGGATTGTGTCGAGGCACAGATCTGGGGAAGGGTACCAAAACATTTCTGCAGCATTGAAGGTCCCCAAGAACACAGTGGCCTCCATCATTCTTAAATGGAAGAAGTTTGGAACCATCAAGACTCTTCCTAGAACTGGCCGCCCGGGCAAACTGAGCAATTGGGCGAGAAGGGCCTTGGTCAGGGAGGTGAACAAGAACCTGATGATCACTCTGACAGAGCTCCAGAGTTCCTCTGTGGAGATGGGAGAAACTTCTAACCTGACAGAGCTTGAGAGGATCTGCAGAGAAGAATGGGAGAAACTCTCCAAATACGGGTGTGCCAAGCTTGTAGCGTCATACCCAAGAAGACTTGAGACTGTAATCGCTGCCAAAGGTGCTTCAACAAAGTACTGTGTAAAGGGTCTGAGTACTTATGTAAATGTAATATTTCAGTTTCACTATCACTATTTCATCGATTTTAGAATAAGGCTGTAGCATAACAAAATGAGGAAAAAGTCAAGGGGTCTGAATACTTCCCGAATGCACTGGATATTCTATTAAATCCACCAATTCTCCCTGCAGCCAGTAAAGCAGTTACTGCATCAGCAATGGACTGATCCTACAGGCATGTCCTTGACCAAGGTACCTAAACTAAACTGCTGCATCGATGAAGATCATGATCCACGGAAGTCATAAGTAAATAGCAGATGTTTTTTATCATCTTTAATTACCATTATGGCAGAGGGGTCCTTCATGTTCTGTTTGTACTCCTCTGACCGTTTGAAATACGATCTTAATTCAAACATAAATCTAAATGTTTATCCAAGATAAATGCTAATCAGATGTCGGTTGTCATTTCCTAGAAACATTTCCTAATTGGCAACATTGTTTTGTTTTGGAGCACAAAAAGGCAAGTTGCTGTACTACTCACCACAATGAATCAGAGTAACGGAAATTACATTGTCATTGTGAAAGATACACACTGAGTCAGTAAAAGGCATTTGGAAACTGCTATTAGAAAACTGGCCATAGAAGGAACTGCGATGACAAATGGTATGGCGGATGGCATGTCAGGCATTTGCTTGATTGTTCTTCCTCAATGTACTAGCTGGCGTGAGTTGTGTACTAGAGGGAGGACACCTTTTCAGCTGGGGGTGTCTTGACGTTTGGTCTACACTTGCTAGAGAGACTTGACCACAAATTGTGTTAGAGCGTGTAAACAAACAACTTAACGCACTTTCCCGAGAAACCTGTCAACAAGTGATGGTATATGTGAAAAACTGTGAAACTATTATCTGAGACAAAAGGTGACAAACAATATGAATGCTTTCGTATGTTTTATGTTCAATTTCAATACCATCTGTAACAAATCAAAAAGGTCAGTACAGCATGCAAGTATCAGTGATTCAGAGACTCATCGGTTAAATAATTTAAAAGCCACAGAATGAAAAGGGAGATGTCTATCTCTATGGGGCCAGCAATGAACAAGTCTGTCAAGTCGTGGGCATTATCAGTTGATGGCAACAAAGTCATGGGTTAACCTACAGTAAATTCATGTAACCTGCGGCAAGGCTAAAAGGTAATACCAGAAGGCGCAGCACTTGATCTCACTGAGTGAAACCTTGCCTCATACAAGAAATGGAAGGGGGGGGGGGGGGGCGACTAGCAATGTCTCAGTACACACAGGCAGGCACACTTCACAGCTCCTCCATTCCCACAGCTAGGGTGTGAGGGTGATCTGCTCTCTGAGTTACAGGCCTGAGAGAGCAAGAGCAGGGTAGAGCGAGAGTAGGGTAGAGCGAGAGAGAGCGAGAGAGAGAGCGAGAGTAGGGTAGAGCGAGAGAGAGAAAGAGAGCAGGGTAGAGAGAGCGAGAGCAGGGTAGAGAGAGAGAGAGCAAGGTAGAGAGAGAGAGAGAGAGAGCAGGGTAGAGAGAGAGAGAGAGAGAGAGAGAGAGTAGGGTAGAGAGAGAGTGTGAGAGTAGGGTAGAGAGAGAGATAGGGAGGGATATACAGCCAAAGGGGGAGGGCAGCCACTTGGTGCACTCTTGTGGTTCTTGCAGCAGCGTCACAGCTGCTTGCTTTCTGACAGTGTGGCTCTCATATAACACACAGGGAAAAGCGCTCCAGACAAACATTACAGTATGTATGATTGGACTTAAAATGTTTTTCTTAACTTCTTGAATTTGTCATTTTTTTCACTATCCTCTCCAGGGATGTATAAAACCAAGACAAAATAAGCAAAAAAGGATTGTTACATTTTGTGGGTTTTAATTTGGACATTTTGAATGCATTGCATTGACAAGACAACATGTTGTCACCGATATCAGAGGAACTTCTCACCAGCATTTTTTGGTCTTTGGAGACATAGGAGACAGACATTCATAAACCACTGATAGTGTTTGGAGGATCTGAACGCTTACCAGTAATACATGAAAGCTGTGCAATGTCAGCTTGAGATTTGCGGGAGATTTGCGTTTGCTTGGAATGAACAAAAATGAGAGGGTATGACACAGAGAGATCAAATTGTTGTGCGTTTGACTTTAAAAAGGCTATTACGAAATGTTATTTTTTACTCTTAATACATGAAAAATCTATTTGACCTTTGTGTGTGTCTTTGCTTACGAAGATGGATTTTAACTTGAGTAGCATAGTGCTCTACACGGCCAACAGAACTGTGAGCCCTTTTCTCAACAATACAAGACCCTACCATCCTGCAGCGGGACCCTGGAGTTTACTACTGCTGGTGATCATCATCATGACCATTGTGGTTGGAAACCTGCTGGTCATCATAGCTATAGCACGCACATCCCAGTTACAGACTATGACTAACATCTTTATCATGTCCCTGGCCTGTGCCGACCTCATCATGGGGGTCCTGGTGGTCCCTCTGGGGGCCACCATCGTGGTGACGGGGAACTGGCAGCTGAGTGACACCTCCTGCGAGCTCTGGACCTCCGTAGATGTGCTCTGTGTCACCGCCAGCATCGAGACTCTTTGCGTGATTGCAGTGGACCGCTATATTGCCATTACAAGGCCCCTCAGGCACAAGGTTCTGCTCAATAAGTGGCGGGCCCGACTAATAGTGTGTGTGGTGTGGATTGTGTCTGCTCTGATCTCGTTTGTGCCCATCATGAACCAGCTTTGGCGGGCAAAAGACGACCCGGAGGCCTTGGTGTGCTATCAGGACCCTGCCTGCTGTGATTTTATGACCAACAGGACTTTTGCCATTATATCCTCTGTAGTGTCATTCTACATCCCTTTGCTCATAATGATATTTGTCTACGCCAAAGTCTTCCTCATAGCCACACGACAGGTACAGCTCATAGACAAGACCCGGCTGCGCTTCCAGAGTGAATGCCCAGAGGTGCCGCCGACACAGCTGAACCACCACAGTTGTAACATTTTGCCCTTGGGCTATGGCGGCAGCAGCTGCACCAGCTCAGCTCGCAAGAGGAGCGCCAGGCGAAGGCCCTCACGGCTAACGGTTGTCAAGGAGCACAAGGCCCTCAAGACCTTGGGCATTATCATGGGCACCTTCACCCTCTGCTGGCTGCCTTTCTTTGTGGCCAACATCATCAACGTGTTTGACAGGAACGTGCCTCCGGGAGAGATCTTCCGCCTGCTCAACTGGCTGGGCTACATCAACTCTGGCCTCAACCCCATCATCTACTGCAGGAGCCCTGAGTTCCGCACTGCTTTCAAGAACCTGCTAGGCTGCCCCTGGTTTTCCACCCCACGATTAAACACCTTCTACAAGGAGATGCGGACACGATGCCCCTGCTTCCTGGGTTCGCCTGAGGCAGGGGCGGCTGGCTCATTCCAGAAGCACCCTGCTGTTGCCATGCCTGAGGGGGACGAGAGCCTGGCCAGCAGTCAGAGCAGCGACAAGAGTGAGGAGCCTTCCCCAGGACCCCCACACTCCAACGGCAACACACAGTTCAGTGAATTCTCCAAACCAGAAAATGAATTGTAAGTTTCCTATTTTTATCATTTCAAATTTTGCACACTACATTTTCTCATTACATGATAAATACTTTCAACAATGAATTCTAAAAAAAAAGTGTTGGATAATTATGTTTAAATTGCACAGATAACTCACATTTGCACTTGTTAGCATTTACGCTATTCAATTTGGTAATGATAGATTATCTTGAGAAGACGCCATGGTCCATTTCTAGACAAGCTTTTTGTTGCCATGCAAGGCGATTAATCTAATTCTCAACCCTCCAGTATTAAAGTGAATTAAAAAAGTTAACTGAAGTATTTCAGTTAAGTATTACAGAGAAAATCCCTTTAGAAGTGAATTGAAAGATGACAGTTTTATGTCAAAAGATGCAAGCATACTGTAAACCAAAGCAAGCACTGAACTTAAAAAAGTTTTGCTTGTTAAATAAGGAAAGACCAAATAGAATGGGCAACAGAAGGAAATCAACAGAAGTACCAGAAAAGACATTCCGTAGATGCTATAAATATTTTACTTCAGCTTCAAAACGTTTTACTCCTAATTGTCTTTCCAAATGTAGGCCTATTGAAATCTACTCTTTTCTCTTCATAATGTTGCAATACATTACCACAGGTTGATTTATGTTTGTGTGTGTGTGTGTGTCGTGTCAACCATTCAATACATCTCTGAATTGAAAATAATAAATGAAACATTGCTAAGACATCAGGAGAGGGGTGTACTGCTGCAATCCAGAGGGCATGTTCAGGATCGTATCTGTAGGTTCAGGGGTATTCCTTTAGGAGAGACGATACATTTGGTAAATCAAATAATCTCTTTGAATCCTTCACTCACAGGTTTCGTAGAGCTCACTGGGCGTGCATGTTCAATATATTTGGATATGTTCTGAATACATCAAGGTGCTGGAACAATGTAGGCCTAACAATGAATGCACTCAATGCTTACATACTGAAAGATTAGCTGACGTAGGAATATTAAAACATTATGTGAAATGTAATATGCAAATGTTCATTGTGTAGAGCCATATCAAAGTAATTCAATTCAAGACTAGATTAATTTATAGTTGATGCTACCTCATTATGCTATCTGTAATCCACCTTTGAATGTGGCACATGTCAAAATTATACAAATTACTAACAGATTTACAAGGGTTCTCTAAAAAACTAATGATTTAAAATCTCCATCAGTAATTAAGTGCTTCTGTAACTGTTAATTCTACTGTACCCTTAAACACCACCTCTTGCTGTATCTTGGAACCTTCAAAACCAATTAATTATCCATTTAGAATCTAAAAGTTAATAGAATGGCAAGAAGACATACATCTTCAAATTAATTCTAGCTTTTTTTTTATGACAAAAAGGATGGTATAGTACAAATATGCATAATAGTAAAGTACTGTGTCAAAACTAAACCCAATTAAAAGTCTTCAAAAGTGTGAATGTCTGATGCAGAGCAACATGAGCTGATCAACGTTTAGCCTTTATTGTGGAGCTTCCCAATAGAGTGAGTTGAGTGGTGTTTATGCCTCAGCTACAGTAGGGCCCCTCTGCGGCCTGTCCAACACCCCCTGCAGCTGATAAACCTTTATCACTGAGCCACAAGACTTCCGCTCACCGGGAGAGGCTGTTTACAAGACAAATAGTCATTGGGAGTACACACCAGAGCATGGTTTGGTTACAGTTGGACTGCTAAACATGTGTCTTACCAAACCAATCCAATTTGCACTTAGTCACTTATATTACACAGATGCTGGGATCAGGTTACCTTTTTAATTACTACCAATTCCTGCTAACAAGTTCATCCCTAACAAGTGCCTTCACTCACTTCTGACTTCTCACTGCATCAGTTTACGGTTGAAGGGTAGTGGGATGTGTTATCTATAAAGATCTTGTTCAGTTGGGTTCAGTGGCAGTCAGGACACGTTATGAGCGCACATTCTTCTCACACATGCAAATACTGGATCTAAAGATTACTTTAAAAGCTCTATAGGTGACAACTGTCTAGTAATATGAATAGGCCAGTGACATGCAAGATATATATTTTTTACCTTAACAGTTCGTAGGAGACATTTAAGAGCATATACAAGTTTTCCTTAAAAGCAGCAAAGCCCGTCCAGTAATTCAGCCTGAGTAAGAAGGCTATAGCTCAGTGTACTAAAGTGAGATTATTAGGTGTATCAGACAAACTGGGCCGTGGCTTTGACAGTCTATCGAATGTGAATGATAATGTGTGTTCTCCCTATTAGCCCCGGCAGGCAGGGTAGATAGGCTTGGACACGGCATGAATCAGGGACCTATGTCTGCTGCAGGTGGCAATCAGCCAGGGCTTAGAGCTTGGTGAGAGTGTTTTTGTCCTATGGTTATTTAGCATAAAACCTTCCCACAATGTTCTGGGAATGGTGAAGGGTAGCTAGCACATAACGTTCTGAGAACCATATGTTTCTTAGGTGGGAATTTCAGTACTTCAGCATAACATTTTCTATAGGTTTACTCATGGTTCTATTTAAAGTCATGTTCTCAGAAGATTAAGAAAACATTTACATAAAAACCACAAGAAAACATTAGTAACGTTCAAAAAACTTTCCAAGAATGTAAACATTCCGTTCTCAGCATCAACACAACTCTCTCAATCCTCTTGTTAAGTGTGTTCAGGTGTGTTGGCCACGCCCACTAATTGACCACACCTAATCATAATGAGTGCTTGTTTCCTTTGAAATTAGGTGTGTTTGAATCATAGCAAAAAAATAGAGGACTCATCATGGATATAACCTATTTTAGCATGGACATTGACATTTCTATTGGACATTGCCATCATCCACCATTTTAAAGCAGTTAAGTAGTCAACTGGTTGGGGATTCCTATGGGTTTTAGCCTCAGTGGAGCTACCCATGCTGTCACAGACACTATAATGGCACAGATATAAAGATGAGTCCTCTATCTATCTATGGTTTGAATAGACTAAAATAAACATCTTTGTATGAGTTTAAAAAACATGGCATGCTAGCTCCACCCTGGTGGCGCAGTGAACTAATAACATGCTTTTTGAATGACTACCTCATCTCTGTACCCCACACATACAATTATCTCTATCTCTAAGGTCCCTCAGTCGAGCAGTACATTTCAAA
The DNA here is from genome assembly GCA_023634145.1 of Thymallus thymallus. Lineage (NCBI taxonomy): Eukaryota > Metazoa > Chordata > Actinopteri > Salmoniformes > Salmonidae > Thymallus > Thymallus thymallus. The sequence continues at coordinate 19,562,891 of CM042402.1, read as the reverse complement.
CACAGATTCAACCAAAGACCAGGGAGGTTTTCCAATGCCTCGCAAAGAAGGAAACTTATTGGTAGATGGGTAAAAATGTTAAAAGCAGACATGCTTTACCTTTGAGCATGGTGAAGTTATTAATTACACTTTGGATGGTATATCAATACACCCAGTCACTACAAAGATACAGGCATCCTTCCTAACTCAGTTAACAGAGGAAGGAAACCGCTCAGGGATTTCACCATGAGGCCAATGATGACTTTAAAACAGTTTAATGGCTGTGATAGGAGAAAACTGAGGATGAATTAACAACATTGTAGTTACTCCACAATACTGACCTAAATAACAGAGTAAAAAGAAGGAAGCCTGTACATAATACAAATATTCCAAAACATGCATCGAGTTTGCAAGAAGGCACTAAAGCAATACTGACAAAAATTTGGCAAAGCAATTCACTTTTTGTCCTGAATACAAAGTGTTATGTTTGAGGCAAATCCAATACAACACATTACTAAATGCCACCCTCATATTATTTTCAAGCATGGTGGTGGCTGCATCATGTTATGGGTATGCTTGTAATCATTAAGGACTAGGGAGTTTTTCAGGATGAAACATTTACAGAATGGAGCTAAGCACAGGCAAAATCTTAGATGAAAACCTGGTTCAGTCTGCTTTCCACCAGACACTGGGAGATGACTTTACCTTTCAGCAGGGCAATAACCTAAAACACAAAGCCAAATCTACACTGGAGTTGCATACCAAGAAGACAGTAAATGTTCCTGAATTGCCGAGTTACAGTTTTGACTTGAATCTACTTAAAAAAATTGTTGTCTAGCAAAGACCAACAACTAATTTGACAGAGCTTGAAGAATTTAGTTAATAATAAATAAGCACAGTCAAGGTGTGGAAAGCTTGTCAAAAGAATTGACGTGTGAATACGTATGTAAATTAGATATTGTTGTATTTCATTTACAATAAATTTACAAACATTTCTAAAAACATGTTTTCACTTTGTCATTATGGGGTATTGAGTGTAGAAGGTGAGAAAATAGAGGGAATTAAGGCGGTAACACAACAAAATGTAGAATAAGTCAAGGGGTATGAAAACTTTCTGAAGGCACTGTAGGTTTGAATCTCACTGATGCCACACCACAATAAAAAAATGTAAGTGTTTGCATGATTAATACCTAAAAAAAATAATTTAAATGTATTTTATCTGTACTTCAGTTAACCCAAACTAAGCTAGCAGTGTTATTAAAAGTATTATTGAAACATGTTCTGAGGACATTATTTAATTTACCTTTAAATAACCTATAATTTCCATCCTCAGAACATAAATAAAACCTACCAGGAAAACTTTCAGGGAACCATAGTAAAACATTCTCAGAACCTCCCTGCAACCTAAAAATGTCTGTTCCCAGAACAGGCAAAATTGTCACTTCCGTTCTCAGTACGTTCCCAGAACCAATGGGAAACGTAAAACATATGTTCCCACAACTTCCAAGGAACTAAATGTGCTAGCAGGGAAATGACTATTGTTATATATAGTCTTATGACTGTTCATTCCCTTCACTGGAACTAAGGGGCCTAGCCCGAACCATGAAAAACATTGCCCCAGACCATTATTCCTCCTCCACCGAACTTTACAGTTGGCACTATGCATTGGGGCAGGTAGCGTTCTGCTGGCATCCGCCAAACCCAGATACGTCCATTGGACTGGCAGATGGTGAAGCGTGATTCATCACTCCAGAGAACGCGTTTCCACTGCTCCAGAGTCCAATGGCGGTGAGCTTTACACCACTCCAGCCGATGCTTGGCATTGCGCATGGTGATTTTAGGCTTCTGTGCGGCTGCTCAGCCATGGAAACCCATTTCATGAAGCTCCCGACAAACAGTTCTTGTGCTGACGTTGCTAACAGAGGCAGTTTGGAACTTGGTAGTGAGTGTTGCAACCGAAGGCAGACAATTTTTACACTCTACGCACTTCAGCACTCGCCGGTCCTGTTCTGTGAGCTTGTGTGAGCCGTTGTTGCTCGTACACGTTCCCACTTCACAATAACAGCACTAACAATTGACTGGGGCAGCTCTAGCAGGGCCAAAATTTCATGGTTCGGGCTAGGCCTGTTAGTTCCAGTGAAGGGAAATCATAACACTACAGCATACAATAACATTCTAGACAATTCTGTGCTTCCAACTTTGTGGCAACAGTCTGGGGAAGTGCCCGACATCAGTGCCCGACCTCACTAATGCTCTTGTGGCTGAATGGAAGCAAGTCCCTGCAGCAATGTTCCAACATCTAGTGGAAAGCCTTCCCAGAAGAGTGACAGCTGTTATAGCAGCAAAGGGGGGACCAACTCCATATTAATGCCCATGATTTTGGAATGAGATGTTCGACGAGCAGGTGTCCACATGTAGTGTATTTTATAAATTATACATATCACATGCATATCATAAATATCAAAGCTATCCTTTGTTAAGAAACACATGGAATCTTTAATTAAACCCTTTGTAATTTGTTCATTCTGTACAGTATAGTTATTTTTTTACTAGCATGCATAGGAGCAAAATAATCAAATTAGCTAATGTCTTCAGAATTTCTCATATCAAATGAGCTGCTACTGCATTCGTCCTCATGATACGGCAGCACTACAGCATCTTGTAATAGTTATCACACACTCATTCTCTTTCATAAGCAGTGGGCTGCTCTTCAGTGGTCTCCTCGGTATGGGTCAGGGGAAAGGGGATAAGACTGTAGTGCGAGGGAAGAACACAACTTGTTCTGTGCCAATATTATCTTTAAGAATGGCAGCTGGGTATTCTTTTCAGAGAAAACTCAAGATAGATTTTTTTGTCAACACTTCAACGCACAAATTATTAAAAAGCAACATTGTTTTCCACTCCTCGAAGAAAAATGCCAGAATTTGCTTTGATTTAGATTTGAGAAAAGGAAACTAAAGATCATTCTAATTTAAAATGGGCCCTAATACTGTGTGATTATACATGAGCCATTCAGCAGAGTTCATACCTGTTTTGTTAAATATTCAGCCAGACTGAGATAGAAGAGGACAATTCAGCCGTGGGACAAAATGACAAAAATAACATGTGATCATCATATTAATTAAGCATCAATAATGGCAGAGCCTCTTTAAAAGCATGGTAGAAGATAGGTTTGTTGTATAATGTCTTTGTAATCATTACCTCAGTGGCACAAAGCTTTGTGTTTTCTCTGGCACTAAAAGGTTGTGTCCTAAATTACCAACTGACAGTCATGCAGCTTTTCGTGGAATAGCTTTGTGGGCCATGCCTGGACCAGTAATGTTCATCTGATGGACTAAACTCTCTTTCTGTATGCTACCAAGCAACTGAGACTGAGGCATGATCTCACCCCTTGGGTTGGTCCAGGGCCAAATGCCTCAACACCACATCCCTCAACAGAAACATGTAATGTGTCAGACGTGATCAAATTCACCTCCCAACATACAGCAAATTAACGATTCCTAGAATTCCCATCACATTGATATCACATTAAATCCACTGAAATCCTGGATTAAGAAGTTGCTGTGTGACACCTACTGTAAGTAGAGAAGCAGGTACGGGGAGTGAGCATTTAATTTTGCACAGACACGGAACAGGACAGGAACAGCGTCAGAACTGGTAACACAACAACATACAACAATCTTGGGTATGATGCTATAAGCTTGTCATGCCTGTATTTGGGGAGTTTCTCCTATTCTTCTCTGCAGATCTTCTCAAGCTCTGTCAGGTTGGATGGAGAGCGGTGTGCTGCACAGCTATTTTCAGGTCTCTCCAGAGATGTTCGATCGGGTTCAAGTCCGAGCTCTGGTTGGGCCCCTCAAGGACATTCAGAGACATGTCCTGAAGCCTCTTGTAACACCCTGATTTATTTCACCTGTCTTTGTGCTTGTCTCCACTCCTGCACTGTCTTGGCTATGTGCTTAGGGTCGTTAGAAGGTGAACCTTTGCCCCAGTCTTATGTCCTGAACGTTCTGGAGCAGGTTTTCATCAAGGATCTCTCTGTACTTTGCTCCGTTCATCTTTCCCTCGATCCTGACTAGTCTCCCAGTCCCTGCCGCTGAAAAACATCCCCACAGCATGATGCTGCCACCACCATGCTTCACCGTAGGGATGGTGCCAGGTTCTCCACATGTGACACTTGGCATTCAAGCCAAAGAGTTCAATCTTGGTTTCATCAAACCAGAGAATCTTGTTTCTCATGGTCTGAGTGTCATTTAGGTGCCTTTTGGAAAACTCCATAAATACTTAATTGATGGAATGCTGCAGAGATGGTTATCCTTCTGGAAGGTTCTCCCATCTCCACAGACGGACTCTGGAGCTCTGTCAGAGTGACTTTCGGGTTCTTGGTCACCTCCCTGACCAAGGCCCTTCTCCCCCGATTGATCAGTTTGGCCGGGCTCTAGGAAGAGTCATGGTGGTTTCAAACATTTTCCATTTAAGGATGATGGAGGCCACTGTGTTCTTGCAGACCTTCAATGCTAGAAAAATGTTTTGGTACACTTCCCTAGACCTGTGCCTTGACACAATCCTGCGTTGGATCTCTAATCTCAATTCCTTCGACCTCATTGCTTGGTTTTTGCTCTGACATGCACTGTCAACTGTGGAACCTTATATAGAAAGGTGTTTGCCTTTCCAAATCATAACCAATCAACTGAATTGGCCACAAGTGGACTCCAATCAAGTTGCAGAAACATCAAGGGGGATGCACCTGAGCTCAATTTCTAGTCTCATAGCAAAGGGTCTGAATACATGTATTTCTAAAAACCTGTTTACGCTTTGTCACTATGGGGTAGTGTGAGATTGATGAATATATATATATTTTTTAATCAATTTTAGAATAAGGCTGTAACGTAACAAAATGTGGAAAATTGAAGGGATCTGATAACTTTCCGAATGCACTGGATATTCAGTTTAGTAATGGATTTAGTGTAATAACACTCACGAGGCGTCACAACAAGCAAGGCCAACATGTTGAGAACTCAGACACAACTATCTATTGGATATGTTCATAGCAAATTGAATTGCACAGATTAGAGAAAGACACATTACACTGTATTTTCACCTTCTGAACTTATGTTGTTGTTTCAGCTTCCAGTTGTTTGGCATGGCAACTATATCAGGCAAGAAATAGCTTTTGGAGAGAATCCACCAAGAGTAGAGGCAGTGGAAATATGTCCATCTGTGGCCCAGCCTAATATACTGAGTGACTCAGAGCACTTGCCAAAATTGGCTTATTACTCCAAATGACTGAGCAAACATTTATACACACAATAGGTGACACCAGCACTATTTTCAACAGACATTGGTGATGTCCTGGCTTGAGTCCTAGATATTGATCTACATGCTGAGTTTATAATGATACCCAATCTAAATCCCTTCTCCTGGAGAGTGGAACGCAACGCTGTCTTAATATGAATAAACAGAAACATTGTACTCTGTTGTACAGAATTTGTCAGTTAAACAGCATTTGTCATTTAATCACCAGTATCAACAGTAAAAAGTCCAGTCAATATTCAGAAAGGCTAGTCATTACCAGTTCATCTATGCATCTATTTCTCATAATGGTATCTTTTAACCACGTATCACTAAATGTTTTGATGCCGGTCTAAGAGAGGCCATTGCTGTAGAGCTCTTTTCATGTACAGTCAACCATGAAAGACCAAGCATTTTCCTTTTAAATATGTGAGCACTGCCACCAATTGAGCACCACATGCTATATAGTTTGAGTTTGAAAAATTAACGGATTTATTGGAATGTCTATCATGCATTAAGTCTTGGTTATATAACAATTTTCTACAACTGAATACAAAAAAGACTGAAACTATGATCATTGCTCCAGAACAAAAAATATCGCAAATTAAACAACACCTCTGTTCCTTGGACTCCTCTGTCCAGACGAGCCTAAGAAACCTTGGTGTTCTGTTTGACCAATCGATGTCCCTGGATGGTCATTCTAGACAGCTGGTCAGAAACTGTTTTTATCAATTGAGAAATATCTCTAAATTAAGAACAATACTGCCCAAAACTAACATGGAGATGATCATTCATGCTTTTATTTCTTCACGGTTAGATTATTGTAATTCTCTTTTTACTTGTTTTAACAATTGTTCTCTGAGGCGTCTTCAACTGGTTCAAAATGCCGCAGCCAGGCTTTTAACAGGAACAAACAGAAGGGCACACATTACTCCTATTTTATTTACTCTCCACTGGCTACCGGTAAAATACAGAATTGATTTTAAAATTTTAATTTTAACTTTTAAAGCACTACATGGACAGACGCCTCAATACATCACTGACATGTTGACCCCTTACTCTTCGTCTCGTATTCTTCGCTCCTCAGGTCAGAATCTCCTGATGGTACCTAAAACCCGCCTTAAAACTAGGGGAGATCGTTCCTTCCAGGCGACTGCTCCAAAATTGTGGAATGCCCTGCCCTTGTCGTTGCGTGTGGCCGATTCTATTGTTTCTTTTAAAAAGCAGCTGAAGACACTACTATTTAGACAAGCTTTTAATTGATTGTGCTTTTATGTTTTATGTTTTTATGTTAGTATGATGTTTTTTAAATGGTATACTTGCTACTTGTAAAGCACTCTGTGATTCTTTCTGTGATGGGTGCTATATAAATAAAGTTTATTATTATTATTATATATAAGTATTGTGTTGGATTAGGAAGCTATTACCTCAGAAAGCATGAAATTATGAACAGGATCAGAGGAGCATGGTAATGACATGTGAGAACTCTTCGACACTCATTGTCAATGAGAGCTGAGTATCTGATCAAATTCTACAGTATCATAGAGTAGGCTTAAATGGTGTGGTTTGGGAGTTGAGTAAGTAGCTCAGTATGGGACACATCTGAACATGGTGGAAGGAGGTGGAAGTCAACGTTTTACTGCACTGTCTACAGCTGAATAAAGCAAAACAAATGGGCAAGTAATTTAAATCAACTTAAATTTAAATTGATTGCTTCTTTCCAATTTACTCTAGTGTTGATAGTAATGCCCGGAGGCCTGGAGAGATAAATATACATTTTGGAAGGTTCTTAATGGTGAGGAACCATGTGCTCCAGGTGGTTCTTAAGAAACTGCAAACAACTTGATTTAAACATGTTAGTGCCATCAATCATAGAAATCAACATGGGCAGGATATTTGGGCAGGATATATTTATATATATAAACATATTTGGCACTTCCATTGTAGTGGGCAGGATTACAAAATAAACCCTTTGGCCCCAAACCTGCCAGGGGCAAGACCTCAATTGCTGACCACAGTCCAACTTCGCCTGTTGACGGGTAACGTAAAAGAAAATACACTTAACTCAAATGATGGATGTCTCTGCCTGAGACTTTGGGATGAAGCGAAAGCCAAATTTGAACTAGGCTTTAAACTACACAGGACAATTATTTCCCTCAGAAGACCAAATGAAAGTACAGTACTTGCCTTTTAAGGGCTAAGGGTATTTGAGTCGTATTTCATCAAATGTTTGCATTTTTCTGTAGATTTCTCCAGCAAAGCAATGGTGGGCATTGTTTATATTTTCCTGTGTAGACATGTACTGTAAAATTGATAGGATCAGAATCTCTGGCATTTTGAAAAAAGGATTGGTTGCGGGGAAAGAGAAACCTAGAGTACAAACTACCATGAAGTGATTGATGGGGATAGGATGGGCATTAATCAATCAGGAGAGATATGTTCAAAAGCTCAAAATCAAATAAGCAGTAAAACGAACTGTTATTGTTTCCCAGTCTGAAGTGAACCCAAATCCCACAATGTTCAATACATTTACAGTATGTAGGCTACACATTTCAACCTCATCGCACCATGTCAGCGTAACCGTTCACAAAGGGCATTTTCCAAGTCAAACAAACACATAATCTCCTGATGAGACAGTCAGTTGGCCTTAATGTCTGGATGCTTTAACAATAAAGGAATATGTGCTTGGGATTGAATGGGAGGATGGGATGAACAACAAGTCTGATATTGCAAAGTAAATGTACTGTAAATGACAAGTGACACGATCAAATAAGATGGTTGGTTCAATTTCAGGGTTGGATCTCAATGCTTTGAATTCCATTCCATCATTTTGTTAAAAAAAAATGATGTCTTGAATATACAGTATCAATGCAAAAATATCTTAATCTTCTCCGAGGCTGGGAAAACAAAACACTTTATTATTTTAGGTAGATCAGTCATATTCAAATGAATCTTTGAAATGCAATTTCTTTTGTAATGTGTTTTTGGGGGTAGAGTCGATTTTTCACCATTGCTTACAATAACCACTTTCTGCTGGCTCTGAATTTCTCTTTATTTTAACTATTACAGTAAAATGTGCTTAGTATATTTTGGCTAATAGGGCATCAACATTCCTCAAAAGTAATTATCTTGCAAACCGAAATTTCATTCTTAGTACTCAGTGAATCATAGGCTTTAACAAAGTCTGGAATATGACAGTATCAGAGAATATGAAGTACAACAACATTATGAATTTCTCCGTATTAACTCAGTTTCACATTACAGGAATTGGACTGGTGAAAGATTTGGAATTGAATCTCAATAAATTGACTGCAACAGTGACTTTCACAACTGACTGAGCAGAGATTGGAATGGCTGAGATGAGACTACACAAACGAAAACCAAAGGATGGGCAAGGAAGATTGACTGCGGTCAAAACCCTCAGAAGGAGAACTGGACTGGGCGGTTTGGGTTGGCTGGTCTGGACACCAGTTTAAAGGTCCTGATCACAAGACCTGAATACTGACTGTGTTAACACACCACCCGGCCACATGTTGGTAGGCCTGGGACTGTGAGGATAGCTCACTATTCACTGCAACACAGCATTAAATAAATAGTCATCATGAACTGACTTAGCCTGGCCTTGGCTACCACCAACACGCTCACAGCATACTGTGTACAATAGGATAGACTCTTCCTTGACAATCAGAAAGGATTTCAGTAGCTCTTAGTATGTGAAACAGTAATACACTGTGTGTGATGTATGGTCAAAAGTGGACAATCAGAATACATTTTGTACATTATCTAATGCTAAATTATTTATTTATTATATCCCCACTTTATCTGTAAATGTAAAACTTGTCAACTTAATACAGGAATATCATGCCATATGTCTTTACTGTCCAGTAATGTCCATAGTGTAGTAACATGTTTTCTATTCAGTTTTCATGTCGTCAACGTCTTCACTGCCAAATCAACCTAACTGAAATATAAGGGTTCTGATCAAGGCCATTAACATCTTATTTTAGAAATAGTGATATGTAACTAAAGACATTGTTTGCACTAAACAGTCAATTATGAATGTAAGGCAATGACTGCCAACCAATCCTATGAAAACCTAAGATGATTTGGAGAATCAGCCACACTAAATTTACCAGCACACCTATCAGGTGTCTTGACCCATAGCCAAATGACATCCTTATGGTGCTTCGTACACACAGCAGAACAATCTGCATCTCTGCCCTGAGTCACTGATTGCAGACATTGCATTGACCCATAAGATCTACTAACACTTCCTTGCATCTTGTGCAGCATATTTGCTCATAACTTATTTATTGTGTGTCATTGTAGATGCTATAGAATGTCATACCGGTAAAACAATGGTGTTTATTTTTTATTTTTATACAGCAGTGAAGCAGTGAATGTGTGATGTTATTCCAAAAATGAACATTTATTAAATATTGGTATGAACTAAGTCCATATGAATTCTGACAATTGGTACCTCTACAAACCTTTCACTAAACATATGACTGTACAGCTGAAATAAATGACAAGGTTTCCATGATCCTTCTCACTTTTATCAATGTGTGAAAGAGAGGGAGCAGAGAGACAGAGACAGAGACAAAGAAAGAGAGTGAGTGAGTGAGTGAGTGAGTGAGTGAGTGAGTGAGTGAGTGAGTGAGAAAGAAAAACGAGGCAGACAGACAGATAGACAGACAGTAAGACAGACAGAAGACAGACAGTAAGACAGACAGTAAGACAGACAGTAAGAGTGAAAGTGGAGGAAGAGTGAGAGAGAAAATGTTGGCTGTAGAGAAATAGATTTGGATGTACTGTAGTCTCTCTCTAACTCTAGGGGAATAAGCCCTGGACTGAATAACACTCACAGTAACTGTGTGGGGTTGAAAACACTTATGCTACAAAAACATCCTTATCTCCTAAACTACTTGGGATGGAAACAATTATCCGGACTGGAGTTCAACTCGATTCCTATCAGATAATTCCTGTTACATTATTTTTGTTTTTAAAGTGGCAGGCCAGTAAAGCCTTCATTAATCACACACAACCTACTGTACTGGTCATCTACAAGGAGAAACAAACCACTCACTGCTTTATAACCAGTGACGTGTATTCATGGATACCAAGGGAGGCCAGGCTTCCAAACTAAAATTAACTAATAAATAAAAAATACAATCATTTATCTTTCCTCTCTGTGTTTCATAATTGTCCTTCAATTCTCAAGAGGCTGAACGTATCTCACAGGAGAGCGAGCAAGCGAAACAGCGCCTCTCTGTCTCTCTACGTATAGGCAATCTATCTGATGTGAGTATGACATTGTTGCCGCCCGTAGCATTGAAGGCCATCGTGTCTTCTTATTGGTTATAGAGCACAATTAAATTAGCTAAATTGTTAATAGAGCATACATGAGTTTCATCATTCACACTGCCCACCAAGATCAAAAGGGTACCCACATGTTATATTCTGTGAAGAAGGGTTCTAACAAGAATCAGGGGCTCAAGTATACCTCTTGCAAACGGAGAGAAAACTTTACTTACTTTACTTAAACATGCAGTGCCACCTAGTGTACAGCTGAGTCTGAACAATCTGCCTCAAATGTTGTAAGTGACCACAAATGTGAGCTTTTATTTGCTCTGTAATGATGGGCACATTTGTTCAATGTGAAATGTAATGCAATGAATGTAAACGTGAGATGGGACAGTAGCTCTATACGTTACATTTCTATCTGCAAGGTTCTGAAAAGTGTCGACCGTCTAACTTGCAAATTATCTTAAAAGGGTCCTTCAATCAGAAACCTAGGTCTACACTTGCTACTAAACTGGGATTCAATAGGAACACTGCTGTGTTGACATCATCAATGCAGTCTGACTGAGTGCTTTGGGTAAAGGGCCTTGAGTATAATGCTTAATTGCGCCTTATTTTACAAAATGTTTCAATTCTCTCTTCTGTGGGTTTTGAAGAACAGGAGCAGGTTTAAAATAGCAATTTTTTGTTTCCATAGGCCTACATTTTTATCATATTAAATTGTCAAAAAGTGAAAAGGAAAACAAACGTCACAATTGTACCCGTTCTTGAACACTTCCTGGATTTTTTTCTTCTTATCTTTTCTGATTTTTATTCTTTTTCATTCTGCCGCACTATGTATCATGTATCGTGTATCTGTCTTTTGTGTATTTAATTCTGGCATTTTGCCCTGTGTTTTTCGTTGCTGCTTGAAGAAATTTCCCCCCGAGGATCAATAAAGTATCGATCGACCTACCTACCTGTCACGAGAGGGTGCATAGGGAGACCAAGGCGCAGCGCAGGGATTATAGTTCGACATCTTTATTTATACTATGTAATATTGGAGTAAATACTATGTATAAACAAAAACAGAAATGACGAACTATAGAACAAAAAAACACTAACGACACGTTCACCAAAACAAACACAAATGAACGGACGTAACAACTAGCACACTTACTTTCACCGTGACTGCGAAATACAATCGACAACGACCCACACCAGAGTGAAGGACAGACTAACATATATAGGATCCCTAATTAGAGACAATGCGGTACAGCTGCCTCTAATTAGGGATCCAACCCAAAACCCACACAGAAACAGAAAAGAAAGACACTGTCAGTCTCTGACCATAGCTACATAGAGAAGCAAATAGGCTTCTCTATGGCCAGAGCCTGACACTACCTACCTAACTACCATCCCACCCACCCACCTACCCACCCACCCACCCACCCACCTACCTACCTACCCACCTACCTACCTACCTACCTACCTACCTACCTACCTACCTACCTACCTACCTACCTACCTACCTACCTACCTACCTACCTACCTACCTACCTACCTACCTACCTACCTACGTGAGGCAAATGACTACCTGAAATGAACAAAATCTAAAATCTGCCAATTTGTAAGGGTCGTCACTAGTTACCACAACCACTAAGTCCTAAACCCTGCCTATTTCTACAATTTATCTTCTTAAAATTTGATTTTTTAAAAATGAATTTGTACGATTTCCAATGTTAAATTTATGGCTGTGGTAACTAGTGGAGACAGTTTACATTTATCAGAGAACGGAAGAAGCCATCCATAACAGTTGCCAAGATACAGAATCTAAATTGCATGTTGTGTAGCTAAGCAACAACCATAAACAAAGGCTTGTGAGCTTGCTGAGTGCTGACAGAACAGGATGATGAAAATACAAAGATGAGGAAAACCTGTAATACTGACGGTGGAGCGGGTTCCACTGAAAATGTTCAAGCCAGGGGAATAACTCTTCTTTCTATATTTGTCGACACTCCAACTGCCGCACCGAATCCTGAAACCAAGCTATTGGCTGACTTCAAGAAAGACACTCATCTCAGTAAAGTGTACTTGGCGGGAAGAGGTGAGTTAGCTTGTATATTCAGGTGGCTGACTTCTATGCATCTCATTAGCGTTTGTTGACACTGACACTAGTGTCTGGGCCTTGTGCTTTGAAAAATAACCACTGACTGAGTTTTCCAATTAATCATTTTCAACTAGACTAAATGGCAGAATATCACTATTCCAAGCATTAAAATATTTATTGTCATAACTATTTTTTGGGACCTCAGAGTATCTCAACGAGGAAGGTCAGACCTCTGTGCGTCCGCTCATTTGGAAAATAATGCAACAGATCGGCACAGACCCCACTCTCTGTCCAGAGTATCCATCATCCTTTGGCCTTGCAGAATTCACCAGGAGAGCAACAGAATTGGTTTTGGGCAGGGACTGCCATGCCATCGTGGAGAACAGGGTAATGTTGGCTTCCTACTGTATATCTTCATGGATCAACTTGACCTCAAGTATGATCCTTACAGTTTGCTCATACAGTAGGTGGCTTGCTGATTTATAACTCAAGGTTATGAAACTGTCTTTAAACACGCATTGCACCAACCATCTGGACACAAAGATAGGCCTTTCACAAGCTAAACAGCAGCGCAACCTATGTAATTACACTTTGGCCACCCCTTCCTTATCCCCACACTACTTTTTATTTAATCAATCAACATCAGCTTGTAAGTGGCATCGAATAATAACTGATGACTGTGACTGTATTGATTTTACCCCCCTCCCCTGTGCTCATTATACTGTAGGTGTTGGGTGTGCAGACTGTGGGCTGTACTGGGGCTGTTCGTCTGGGGGCTGAGCTCTTGAAGCACTGGTACAATGTGAGCGGTGTTTGGAGCGGGCCAGTCTATCTCTCCTCCCCCTGTGATAGTAAGTAGCGGCTTACCAAACTCTTATCACAAAATAAGCATGCACATAGTTAAAAGCACAATCACAAGGGTGGAGCAATATAGTATTGGTACTGCTGATGATATTGGGTCTGAAGCTCTAGTGACCATGTTCCTTTCTGCAGACTCCTTGGCTGGTATCTTTGAGGCAGCAGGGATCCAGGATGTCCGTCGGTATCGGTATTGGGACACAGAGCAGAGGGGTGTGTGTGTGCAGAAAATGATGGAGGATCTGGAGATGGCTCCAGAGCAGAGTGTCATTGTTCTGTCTGCTTCTGCTCACTACCCTACTGGTTCAGACCTCTCCCAGAAGCACTGGAGACTCCTCTCACAGCTTATGGTGGTACTGCTCCATAACCCAACTGTCATTAGTAATGTAACGGATGTTATACATTTCACATTTTTGTAATTTAGCAGACGCTCTTAGCCCGAGTGACTTACAGTTCATGTATTCATCTCAAGATAGGTAGGCGAGACAGCCACATACAGTTGTAGTAAGTAAAGGTTTTCCTCAATAAAGAAGTTACCGGCAAAGTCAGTTATCAATTTTATTTTCTTCTTTGGAGGTCCTGGCATCAGTCTATCCCAGGGTGTAGCATTTCTACAGTAGAAACACTTCTTATAGTAGTCTTCTTCAGTCTCCTCATGCTCTCTCTCTTCTACACTCCCAGAGGTGTAGGTTTTTCCCCTTCTTCCTGCTGCCTGCACAGGGCCTATGCCATGGGGACTTTGAACAAGATGCCTGGCCAGTGCGTCTGTGTGCCTCTCTGGGGATGGAGCTTCTGTGTGCCCAGTCCTTCTCCCACAGCTTTGGGCTTTACGGTGAGCCACTTCAAGGGTTCACTTGCCTCTTAGCGTATTAACACCTGACGTCTCTTACTTTCATCGAATGTGACGATTGTAAGATCCCCAGGACATACACTGACAGTATACTGTATCTCTGTACAGAAATGCGTTTTCTTATATTGTCCTTACTGTAGGCGAGCGGGTTGGACACCTCTTATGTGTCATAAAGCAGAGCGCCACACTGCTAGCTGTTCAGTCCCAGGCCGAGAAGCTGGTCAGGGCTCTGTGGTCCCGGCCATCTGTCGGAGGAGCTCGTGTAGTTGCCACGGTGCTTAGTAACCCTGCCCACCATGTGGAGTGGTAAGTTATTATGGCTAGTCTGTGCTTCAATAGCATTGTCTGCAAGACTTCTCTAGTTTAAAATGTGACAATACAAAGTCTGGTTACAGTATGTAGGACTAATGCTTAATTCAAGTTAAAAATACTTCTGTGTAAATCCTTGTCCCAGGCAGGAAGGAGTGAAGAGTATGGTGGAGAGGGTCATGCTGGTCAGAGAGAGGTTGAGAGAGAAGCTAAGGCTTCTTGGATGTCCTGGCAGCTGGGATCACCTGATCCAGCAAGGTGGACTGTACTGTTGCACTGGGCTGAATGGTGAGCAAACCATCTTAAGTCCCGTTTCCACTGGCACGAATGGAATTCTCAGATTCGAGCTGGGTCGAGGGAAAACAGGGCCAGCGTAGCCCAGTTTTACAACGGGTGCCAGCTCCTTTAGAATGGTGATGCAATTATTATAAAACCACCAAGCTGATCACTGCTGGATGCTGACACACAGTGTTGCCATATTTGTGTTTTATGTTGCGGGTGAAAATGTATTGGTCACGGGTTGCAGGTTTTTGGGCTATTCCTAAATTGCTCTGCGCCGCCGTGTAATTTCTCTTACAAAATATAACCCGTTCAAAAGTTTGTGGTCACTTAGAAATGTTTCTTGTTTTTTAAAGAAAAGCACATTTTTTTGTCCATTAAAATAACATCAAATTGATCAGAAATACAGTGTAGACATTGTTAATGTTGTAAATGACTATTGTAGCTGGAAACGGCTAATTTTGAATGCAATATCTACGTAGGCGTACAAAGGCCCATTATCAGCAACCGTCACTCCTGTGTTCCAATGGCACTTTGTGTTAGCTAATCCAAGTTTATCATTTTAAAAGGCTAATTGATGATTAGAAAACCATTTTGCAATTATGTTAGCACTGCTGAAAACTGTTGTGCTGATTAAAGAAGCAATAAAACTGGCCTTCTTTAGACTAGTTGAGTATCTGGAGCATCAGCATTTGTGAGTTCGATTACAGGCTCAAAATGGCCAGAAACAAAGAACTTTCTTCTG
This sequence comes from Thymallus thymallus, assembly GCA_023634145.1. NCBI lineage: Eukaryota > Metazoa > Chordata > Actinopteri > Salmoniformes > Salmonidae > Thymallus > Thymallus thymallus. The sequence goes on along the minus strand of CM042402.1, from coordinate 19,547,189 downwards.
AAACTTGTCAGTCTATTCTTTTTCTGAGAAATGAAGGCTATTCCATGCGAGAAATTGCCAAGAAAACTGAAGATCTCGTACAACGCTGTGTACTACTCCCTTCACAGAACAGCGCAAACTGGCTCTAACCAGAATAGAAAGAGGAGTGGGAGGCCCCTGTGCACAACTGAGCAAGAGGACAAGTACATTAGAGTGTCTAGTTTGAGAAACAGACGCCTCACAAGTCCTCAACTGGCAGCTTCATTAAATCGTACCCGCAAAACAGTAACTTCAACAGTGAAGAGGCGACTCTGGGATGCTGGCCTTCTAGGCAGAGTTGCAAAGAAAAAGCCATTAATTTGGAGAATGTTACATTTGCCTCTGTTGGCCATCAAGTAGCCTATTAATGTATATTCCATTGTAGACTACCATTTGATATAATAAATATGTTAAAATGACGATATCACTGGAGTCATTGCAAATCAATGTGCCACTTGTGGAGCCTACCTGGAGCTGGCAAACCAATTTAATAAATAGACTATAACTTCAGTTTATTGTTGCTGTAGGCATATGTTATTACGCAATTATTTATGGACATGTTTAGTTAACTAATTCACAATTGCCGTAGTCAGATTATGCTACAGGTAAAAAATACATCCAAAAAATAAACACTGGCTGTTGTTGACAAGCATATTCAGTATATATACATATTAATTATATTTAATTAACTGATTGAAATGATGACCCCATCCTCAGTAGCCTATTCCATCAGGCTATTGGGAAACACAAGCACTTTTTACCTTCGAAATTGCCTCGCTATTCATGTTTAATACATTTGTCTGTTAATTTGAACTAAGCAAGCTGCTAAATCACTCAGCATCATCAACAGCATCATCCCAGATTCCCTAGACCCACTCCAATTCGCGTACCGCCCCAACAGATCCACAGATGACGCAATCTCAATCGCACTCCACACTGCCCTTTCCCACCTCGACAAAAGGAACACCTATGTGAGAATGCTGTTCATTGACTATATCTCAGCCTTCAGAGTTTCAAGTTCCTTGTGTCCACATCACCAACGAACTATCATGGTTCAAACACACAAAGACAGTTGTGAAGAGGGCACAACAACATCTTTTCCCCCTCAGGAGACAGAAAAAAATTGGCATGGGTCCCCTCAAAAAGTTCTACAGGTGCACCATCGAGAGAATCTTGACCGGTTGCATCACCGCCTAGTATGTCAACTGCTCGGCATCTGACCGTAAGGCGCTACAGAGGGTAGTACGTACAGCCCAGTAAATTACTGGGGCCAAGCTTCCTGCCATGCAGGACTTATATACTAGGCGGTGTCAGAGGAAAGCCCAAAAGATTGTCAAAGACTTCAGTCACCCAAGTCATAGACTGTTCAATCTGCTACAGCATGGCAAGCGGTACCGGAGCGCCAAGTCCAGGACCAAAAGGCTTCCCCCAAGCCATAAGGCTACTGAACAATAAATCAAATGGCCACCCGGACTATTTACATTGACCCCCCCCCCCCCCCCCCCCCTCCATTTGTTTTTACACTGCTACTACCTGCTGTCTATTATCTATGCATAGTCACTCACTGGACTCTACCCACACACACTACACTAACACTCCAACACACACTCACTGGACTCTACTCACACACACTACACTGACACTCAAACACACATCTACACACACACACACACACACACATACAATCTCTCCCACTCTTCACATACGCTGCTGCTACTCTGTTTATTATCTATCATTATCTATCCCGATTGCCTAGTCACTTTTACCCCTCCCTACGTACATATTACTTTAATTACCTCAACTACCTTGTACCCCTGCACAATGACTCGGTACCGGTACCCCCTGTATATAGCCTCGTTATTGTTATTTTATTGTGTTACTTTTATTATTTATTTTTTACTCTTTCTTGAACTTTCTTGAACCTTACAGTGAAATGCTTACTTACAAGCCCTTAACTGTTTGTTAAGGGCTTGTAAGTAAGCATTTCACTGTAAGGTGAAACCACCTGTTGTTGTGAACCTGTTGTATCCAGCGCATTTGACAAATAACATTTGATTTAATTTGCTATACCACGGCTAACGGCTGTATCCAGGCACTCAGCGTTGCGTCATGCATAAGAACAGCACAGTCCCATACCCACTTGTGCCTTCTCTTAATTATAGCAGTCAAACGAGTTAAATCGCCATCCAATGTTGGAAAAGGATCTGACGAGTTTAATAAGGGCAAATGATATTTTCTCTGCCGATATATTAATATTATTTTATTTCATAGCTCACAATAATCATTATTTTGAGGAAAACCTAATTTTGCTTCTAACGTATAAGATATTTCTTCTTAATTATGTCGATAACATTATGGAAAAAGGTTTAATTGTTTAAATATGGCAACTCCTCTCTTGCCGTGAACATTATTGGAGCTAGTTTTCAGGCCTTTTGGGCGGGTGGTTGTTTTTCTGAAAATGTTATCTAGACCTGGTAACCCTGCTGATAACGTTTAGCTACCTCGTCTAGGCTTGTTGCTGTTAGCTAGCACATGGACAAGCAGTACTCAGATATGACACGAATTACCACCATAGCTGGATCCTTCATTCATTTTTGCACTACACAAACTTTTATGAGAACAGTCAGCCCTCAAATGCTAGCTGCCTAACGTTAGCTAGAAAATCAGAGTTGAAACAAGCTAGCTAGCTACATGGCTCTGAGTCTGGATGGCACTGGCAGGAGTATGGGATAACGTTAGTTACAGCATGATTTCATCATCATGAGTCACACCTGGACTCAATTACCTTAATCATTTCCTCCCCTTTATATGTCACTCTCCCATATTCACTCACCAGTTGGTATTGTTCTTGTATATCAGCATTCTGCCTCATTTCATTGTCTCATTCGTGGTTTTGCTGTTTTATTAAAGTTTTCATCTGCACCTGCTTCCAACTCACTGACCCATCATTACAGAATTAAATTATTCAACATCTTGCTAACTAGCTAGCAACGTTAGCGATGCCAGGTGCAGTCACATATTGGCTACCTAACAACATAATTTCTCATTTCTGGAGGCAGTGGAAACACAATTTAAGAGGACCAAGGACTGTCCAATCTGGGTTTAATTTAAGGTGCCAATGGAAACAGGGATTTAACTTCAGGATTTGTCATCTTTCAACCAATTCAAATCGTGTTAGAGCGCTGTACCTGTCTATGGGCTTGATTCAATCCATGTCGCCGAAGTTCAGCGCTATAGTGCACTTAAAATTTAAAAGGTCATTTCCATTGAGCCGGCATATACAGTGTTTACTGTAAACGTAGTCTCTGTGGACATGGAATTATAGCGGTGAACTTGAGGGATACAGATTGAATCATGTCCTATATCAGCATTTTTAAATTTCCACAAACAATGCAGACAATTTATGCATTGCAACTTCCTAGACCTTACATTTTCAGTGTAAGAGCATTTGAAAACATCAAGACAGGTTGCTTTTGTTTCTTTGCATTATCTAGCATTATGTAGCTAGCCTTTGGTGTCAGCAATTTTATCTCACAATTTTAATCTCTAGTTGACTTTATTCTCAAATATATTCTTTATATCATTAGCAATGATGTTGTACAGTTTTTTTAAAAACTGAATTCTACCCCTTTTAGCCAAGCTAAATGTACATGTCCACTATACTGTTTATTGCACACCTAGGTACCAGTAATTTACGTAAATCCTTTGTTGAATGTCCTTTCCTTAATCTTTGATTATGATCTCTTCACCTGTCTCCTTTAGTCCAACAAGTGGAATTCCTGGAAAAGAGGAGACATATCTACCTGCATCCCAATGGCTGTCTGAATGTGAGTGCTATCAACAGCCGTAACCTAGACTATGTAGCTGAGTCCATCAACCTGGCATTGACCTCTGTCTTCTGACGTCCATTACAATACCTGGTGACAGCCTCTATAAAATCCTTATTCAGCTTGCCTAAATCATGTGAAGGAAGCATCTTAACATCTTTACAGTAACAAACTAATTAGGGCTGGATGCATAAGGAAAATGGCTGTTATCATTTATTGAAACAAATAAATACTATACTTTAAAATGTAGAGTGAAACATCCAAGCTTTCAATTAGAGGTAGGGATTAGGGAATATGAATTATGGCATTTTCAACCTATTGTAGGCATATAGCTGTGGTGTGGTGGTCCAGTAAGGAGCACTCTTTCCTCTGGTCCAAGTAGATCTTAATGCCCTATTATGGTACAAGGGTTATTGTGTAGTCAAGACAAGGGTCCATCTTTTGGATGAGATGTTAAACAGAGGTCCTGACCTTATAGAGATAACTATTATGACACTTACAATATGGAGGGAGTAGAGGGATTGTCCTAGCCAAGTTCCCAGTCGGACTCTAGTAGGCTTATCAGTCTGCCATTTAATAATCTTTGAATTCTTCATCCTCTTCACTGCAATAACTATTGTTAGTGCTGAACACTCACAGAACACTGTCCAATTGGAGAGTTTCACCCTTTTGTAATTTATAACATGTTATTTTAACTGTAGCGATAATGTAACCATGAAATTATTAAGGTCAACCTTTTTTGTTTTTTATTGACCAATATATTTTATACTGTAGCCTATTGCTTGTGGTACATTGAAATATAATATTTTGAATGCATACAGGTAGTTCCATGGTAGAAGGTCAAATAAATGTGCAGTTACAACTTTTAAGATAAAGTGTACTATACCCATTTTAATAATAAGATGGTGCTCATATCATTAGGACATACATCCATGTTGTTTTTACCTGATATATTGATTGTTTGACTTATGTTAGTTTTCCTACCAAATCTAAAGGCGTGGCTGCGATTAAGTAGTTTTCGCCCATGCCACCAATCTGGAAACCTCTTTCTCAAAACTACGAATCTGGATAGAGTTCTGCGCTCTCTTAACTTACCCTCTTCTGAAACATGATGATGTAGCCTATGTCTCTGTCTCATATTTCTGAACAGCTGAAGTTGCCACAAGGTAAAAACCCTGTGGCAACTTTGCAATTGGACAAGCAGGATTCAGTCCCTACACACTGCATTGGAGCAAAAATAATCTACGTTTTGTGTGATGATGTAGGCTCATCTTTGTAGTTGCTGCCATATCGTAGCCATTAGCCAGAGTTGTTGGAAAATAACACTACTACTTTAATTGCCTGTCTACCTCCTGCTTAGCCAATGTTTGCAATGATTATTAAAAAAGAACATTAAATCACTAATTAGACTGCGTGTCTGTGTTTTGCTTGTGTTTGATACTGTATATACCGTCTAGATAGCTGCATGTAAACCTCAAGCAATCTGCGAGTTTGTTGATTATGTCTTTTGTGTACAACATGTAAATAGCTACATGTAGCCTAATTCCCCTCCTGAAAAAATAACATCAAATCGAGCTTATGCTGCTTAGCCTACACAAAAGGCCTTCATCGCTGATCAAGGATGGTAAAGCTTCAGCGGAGCACTGAGCAGCATCTACGTAGACAGCAGTGTGAGCAGCAGCTACACAAAAAATATCCTGCACATGTGCACAAATCTCCGTATCTTTAGCCATGGCTAATCTGGTTTCCAGAAAATCTGGAACAGCAGCCACTCCGAAATCTAAAACATGAAATGTTCAGTGCCATACACATGAGTACACTATTACAGTCTCTGTACATTCACAATCTGATTCCCCATTGGAGTTCAGTGGTTTAAGACAAAAAAAGAATGGCATGCACTAACATGCTTTAGAGTTATACCCTTTTCATACATAGGACGCCACTATAGTAACGGGTCGATTGATAACCTTTCAGACAATTTAAAAAAGTGCTGCATCAGTGTCTGTACCTTTTCAGACAGTAGAATTCTTCTCAGGCATAGAATGTTCTGTATTGTTACCCAGACAACAACAAATGTTGCTGATTGATGTGCCGTTATGTTGTTTTTCTGATGTTTTTTATGGTAGGGTAGATATGTGTTTTCTTTCTAGTAAATGTATGGTAAGCATAGCCCCTGAAAAATCTGAAAAAATATATACACCCCCGGTGTATATATTTTAACTGTAGCGATAATGTAACCATGAAATTATTAAGGTCAACCTTTTTTGTTTTTTATTGACCAATTTATTTTATACTGTAGCCTATTGCTTGTGGTACATTGAAATATATTATTTTGAATGCATACAGGTAGTTCCATGGTAGAAGGTCAAATAAATGTGCAGTTACAACTTTTAAGATAAAGTGTACTATACCCATTTTAATAATAAGATGGTGCTCATATCATTAGGACATACATCCATGTTGTTTTTCTGATGTTTTTTATGGTAGGGTAGATATGTGTTTTCTTTCTAGTAAATGTATGGTAAGCATAGCCCCTGAAAAATCTGAAAAAATATATACACCCCCGGTCAAAAGTTTGGAATATTACTCATTCAAGGGTTTTTCTTTATTTGCAATTTTTTTTACATTGTAGAATACAAGTGAAGACACCAAAACTATGACATAACACATATGGGACCATGTAGTAACCAAAAAAGTATTAAACAAATCAAAATATATTTTATATTTGAGATTCTTCAAATAGCCACCCTTTGCCTTGATGACAGCTTTGCACACTCATGGCATTCTTTCAACCAGCTTCATGAGGACCCCCACAGGAATGGAAGACCTAGAGTTATCTCTGCTGCAGAGGATAAGTTCATTCGAGTTACCAGCCTCAGATTGCAGCCTAAATAAATGCTTCACAGAGTTCAAGTAACAGACACATCTCAACATCAACTGTTCAGAGGAGACTGTGTGAATCAGGCCTTCATGGTCGAAATGCTTCAAAGAAACCATTACTAAAGGACACCAATAAGAAGAGACTTGCTTGGGCCAAGAAACACGAGCAATGGACATTAGACTAGTGGAAATTTGTCCTTTGAGATATTTGGTTCCAACCTCAACCAAATTTAGAAGGTTTGGGATTAGTCGGACCGCAATGAAGGAAAAGCAGCCAGCAAGGGCTCAGCATATGTGGGAACTCCTTCAAGACTTGAGAGAATGCCAAGAGTGTGCAAAGCTGTCATCAAGAAAAAGGGTGGCTACTTGAAGAATCTCAAATATAAAATGTACTTTTTTGGTTACTACATGATTCCATGTGTCATAGTTTTGATATCTTCACTTATATTCTACAATGTAAAACAATAGTGCAAAAAAAGAAAAACCCTTGAATGAGTAATATTCCAAGCTTTTGACACACACATTTCTTTATTTAATTAACATTTTCTCAGAAAAGTAGTGAAATGGGCCTTTAATAATCCTGTATTGGCCGACCGATATAGCTGTCTGCAGTGCCAGCGCGGGCAAAAATTATTCTTGTTGTATTTTAGAAACTAAGATATTATTACGAAATTTTCTGAACATATAATCAGCAATCTACGATGAAGTGTGACTCAGTAGACAGGCAATGTTGTGATCCAGTGGTTTTCCAAATGCAGAGGTGGTAAGTCGGCATTCCAATTAATCCCAAAGGTGTTCGATGGGGTTGAGGTCAGGGCTCTGTGCAGGCCAGTCAAGTTGTTCCACACCGATCTCGACAAACCATTTCTGTATGGACCTCGCTTTGTGCACGGGGGCATTGTCATGCTGAAACAAGAAAGGGCCTTCCCCAAACTGTTGCCACAAATTTAGAAGCACAGAATAGTCTATAATGTCTTTGTATGCTGTATCATTAAGATTAACCTTCACTGGAACTAAGGGATCTAGACCAAACCATGAAAAATAGCCCCAGACCATTATTCCTCCTCCACCAAACTTTACAGTTGGCACTATGCATCGGGGCAGGTAGCATTCTCCTGGCATCCACCAAACCCAGATTCGTCCGTCGGACTACCAGATGGTGAAGCATGATTCATCACTCCAGAGAACGCATTTCCACTGCTCCAGAGTCCAATGGCGGTGAGCTTTACACCACTCCAGCCGATGCTTGGCATTGCGCATGGTGATTTTAGGCAATTTCATGAAGCTCCCGACGAACAGTTATTGTGCTGACAATTGTTTAATGCGCTACGCGCTTCAGCACTCGCCAGTCCATTCTGTAAGCTTGTGTGGCCTACCACTTCATGGCTGAGCCGTTGTTGCTCCTAGACGTTTCCACTTCACAATAACAGCACTTACAGTTGACCGGGGCAGTTCTAGCAGGGCAGAAACTTGACGAAGTGACTAGTTGGAAAGGTGACATCCTATGAATGTGCCACGTTGAAAGCCACTGAGCTCTTCAGTAAGGCAATTCTACTGACAATGTTTGTCTATGGAGACTGCATGGCTGTGTGATTTTATACATCTGTCAGAAACGGGTGTGGCTGAAATAGCCAAATCCACTAATTTGAAAGGGTGTCCACATACTTTTGTATATACAGTGTATATTGGAAGTATACACTGAGTGTTCAAAACATTATGAACACCTGCTCTTTCCAAGACTGACCAGGTGAGTTTTGGTGAAAGTTATGATGCCTTATCAATATTAGGAATGTCTTCTTAATGTTTTGTACACTCAGTTTATATTTATGTTATCACAAAGGTTGGCCTAGCTTTCTAGAGACCCTTCTTTTTAAACCTGTCCTCTCACATAATGCTCTTTCTTTGTTTCCAAATATTGAACCTGACATGTTTTGTTGTCATCCAATTTTGTTCAAATTCAGTGTGACAGTGTGAGCGTGAAGGACACTGCGTCACTTCCAAATATATAACCACCACAGCACACACCTACGCCTCACATAACACATAGTTTCAGCCCAGTGTAGATCAATCCAACCCCCAGTCCTACACTGTGTCAATTTCCCCAGGCAAGTTAGGTGGATTTTGTTTATTCATTTAGGATGGTAAAATAAACTGGGAAAGGATTTACATTAGCAGTAGGCCCTACAGTATGTTCATAAAGCATACATTACACCTCTTTAAGGATAAGCATATCATAAATGTGAAATAGACACAATATGAATGGAAGTGAAGACAGCTGATGTCATAATATTAATACAAAATCCTTAACATCACAGAGAAGACAGTCTATTTAATATGTCCTCTGCATGTAATTTGTATGCCTGCAGAAACATCAGTCTGTGCCTCTAGACACTGGGACTTACAAAACACAATATATCATATGTTAAATCAACAGGAGAAAAACAAGCTGAGGAAAACAATTGGAGCTGATAAGCCACAGGCAAGCACACATCAATCTTTTACTGAAATGCGCAAAGATGCTCTCCAGCCATGGCAACCTCCCTGCGGCCATTAATATCACTCACGTATATAAAACCAAGATATACTGTATGTCCGGGACAAAATAGCCTGTGTACATAGCAGATCACAGCAACCAATTAGAAGAAACTCGGTTTACTGAGTAAATTACCTCCACAGGAACATCATCATACCTGTTGATGCTTCCTGACACTGACAATACACACATACATTCAGAAATATTAAAAGAGCCTAATATATTTATATCAAAGTCAATGTACATTGCCTGCATTGCCTATACAATACTGATTTAATGTGTACGCAGATGTTAACTGGCAGCCATGGTTTATGAAAATCAAATGTTACATGCTATTTCTCAACTTCTTCTGTTTCAAATGTAATGATTGATACTTTGCTCATACTGTAATAAGAAAAGTTCAACTGAATCCAGTGTGAGAAAATGAAAATCATGGTGACCCAAAATGTTAACATGTCTGGCATTAAATTCCCTTTCACAAGATTCATAATGACAGTGCCCAAATGCAGTACTGTAACATCAAAAATATTCAGAGAAAAAAGGTCTAGGAAGTGTACGTAATGGACGATCGGCCCACTCTTCCCATTGCACATAGGGTGAACAATGACCATTATCTACAGCACCATAATGCATGGCCATTAGCAATCTGTCAAAAAGCCCTTTGGTTTTCACATCTGTCTCTCAAAACACAAAAATGACATCTGTTTTCATCTGTTGCACCCCCTGAACTGTATTTTATGGATAGTGAGAGGGAACCAGGGTGAGTGGGTTCAGGTAAATTTCATATTTTAACAAAATGGTTAAGCATTGAGATTTGAGTCATGTAGGGACAAATATCTGGTTCTATCCATGCCAGTCAGGTAATTTAGTAAACCAGAGATCTTGTCCAACTCTCAACCCCATCTCAGCAGCAGTGGTGGGACTTAACCACTCTTCTCAAGTTACAAGGGCTTTTCAGGTAGACAAGCTGATTGTTCATCGAACTTCGCAAGATTAAAACACTTCCCTTAATTAACAGAGCAAGACAGCTAACCAGGAGGTCTGCTTATATCACTTACTACTCAGTGTGCACGCAGAGCAGTGTGACAACTTCTGGTCACTTACCACTGTGGTAAATTGTTCCATTGATCTTTCATCAAGCCCAGGTCTCAGCAGTGGGAATGCTCAGTATCGACAATGATGCATTGGCCAATAACTAGTGGTCATCATACTAGAGACATTCGTTTTGGGGCTGTTTTGGGGGCAGAGTGCCTCAAAAAGTGCTTAAAAACTCCCGGCCCTATACTCTGAGGACAAACAAAGTAGACTACCTCCCTCCCACATACTGTAGATTCCCCCCAAATTGAATAACAGTTGAACTTAAAATATCTGGACAAAACATGTGGTCAAGTCATTCATAGTTCATTTCTTTATCTCATCGCCAGATCTCTATAAAGCAACAGAACCCTGTCGAAATATATTAAGATAAATGGGCTGACAATTCTTATTTTCTTTGTTACTGTTCTTCATTCTGTAGCTGTATGCTCTGCACAGTCTATTTGAAAAAGATCAGAGGGCACTGAACTTATGAGATATTCTTTTGATGTGTTTGACCTCTAGAGAGTATTAGATTCTCTCGGTCCAGTAAATGGATCAGAAACTAGTATGCTGTGTTTGAAAAGATTTGGAGTCAGGTCATGCAGTGAGAGAAATGAAAGGATCTACAAGCTTTCTTTGATGATGGACATCATCCAAGATATGTTCACTTCCCCTGGGAGACCAATATATATATATATATATATATATATATATATATATATATATATATATATATATATATATATATATATATATATATATATATATATATATATATATATATATATATATATATATATATATATATATATATATAAATAAAAGTCATTTCAGTACAACAGCTATAACCGTAGAAACTGTAATAAGCACAACATATCATACAGTGCATTCGGGAAGTATTCAGACCCCTTGATTTTTTCCACATTTTGTTATGTTACAGCCTTATTCTAAAATGGATTAAATAAAAACATTTCCACATTAATCTACACACAATAGCCCATAATGACAAAGTGAAAACAGGTTAAGACATTTTTACAAATGTATTAAAAATAAAAAACAGAAATAGATTATTTACATAACTATTCAGACCCTTTGCTATGAGCCTTGAAATTGAGCTCCGGTGCATCCTGTTTCCATTGATCATCCTTGAGATATTTCTACAACTTGATTCAATTCCACCTGTGGTAAATTCAATTGATTGGACACACTGCCCATCCAACCTTACAGAGAGGATCTGCAGAGAAGAATGGGAGAAACTCTCCAAATACAGGTGTGCGAAGCATGTAGCTTCATACACAAGACTCAATGCTTTAATCGTTGCCAAAGTTGCTTCAACAAAGTACTGATTAAAGGGTCTGAATACTTATGTAAATGTGATATTTATGGTTTTTTTTATTTATAAATTAGCACAACAAAAACCTGTTTCTGCTTTGTCATTCTGGGGTATTGTGTGTAAATTGATGAGGGGGAAAAAACAATTTAATACATTTTAGAATAAGGCTGTAACATAACAAGATGTCAAGGGGTCTGAATACTTTCCGAAATGCAATGTTTTTTTTATTTTATTTTTTATTTTTCTTAAATCAGCATCTCTACATGTATGGCAGCCATTCAATTCCAGTGACTGTTGAGTTCCAACACAGGCACACCTCGTTCTACTGAATGAGGTACTGATTAGGTGATCACCTGAACCAAATCTTATTTAACGAGGAAAAGTATAAAACCACTGCTGTGGTCATCACTATCCTCTTGCAATAGGACCAGCTGGATGGAAAAACAGTGCTAGTAGTACCTCAAAAGTAATTGGACTAAAAAAATAACTATTGACCATGCCAAAAGAGATTTGAGTGAGGAAAAGAAGGGTTCAATTCTGGCTTTACTGGCAGAGGGATACAATGAGCGTCAGGTTGCTTCCATCCTTAAAATTAAAAGATGGCGGTTCATAAGAACAAGGTCAAGCAGCAGACATTGGGGACAACAAAGCTACAGACCGGCAGAGGGTGAAAACGACTCTCCACTGACGGGATGACCGCCAACTCCTTCGAATGTCACTCAACAACCATAGGATGACATCAGGTGACCTACAAAAAGAATGGCAAACGGCAGCTGGGGTGAAGTGCACAGCGAGGACGGTTCAAAACAGGCTCCTAGGGGCAGGGCTGAAGTCGTGCAAAGCTAGAAAAAAGCCTTTCATCAATGAGAAGCAAAGAAGAGCCAGGCTGAGGTTTGCAAAAGACCATAAGAATTGGACCGTAGAGGACTGGAGTAAGGCAATCTTCCAATTTTCAGCTTTCCCCAACACCTGGTCGTCTAATGGTTAGACAGAGACCTGGAGAGGCCTACAAGCCACAGTGTCTCGCACCCACTGTGCTTCAGCAAGGCTTGAATCGGGCAGATTTGTCTTGGTGAAGGACACATGAATCAAGACAAGAAAACTTGCTTCCTTCTGCTCGGACAATGTTCCCCAACTCTGAGAATTGTTTTTTTCCAGCAGGACAATGCTCCATGCCACACAGCCAGGTCAATCAAGGTGTGGATGGAGGACCACCAGATCAAGACCCTGTCATGGCCAGCCCAATCTCCAGACCTGAACCCCATTGAAAACCTCTGGAATGTGATCAAGAAGATGGATGGTCACAAACCATCAAACAAAGCCGAGCTGCTTGAACGTTTGCGTCAGGAGTGCCATAAAGTCACCCAACATCAATGTGAAAGACTGGCGGAGAGCATGCCAAGATGCATGAAAGCTGTGATTGAGTTATTCCATCAAATATTGATTTCTGAACTCTTCCTTTGTTGTTTAAAATGACTTATTTTCTTTGCATTATTTTGACCAGTTGTCATTTTAAATGCTCTAAATGACAATACTTTTATTTGGAATAAATGTTGTCAGTAGTTTTATAGAATAAAACAAAAATATTAATTTTACCCAAACACATACCTATAAATAGTAAAACCAGAGAAACTGATAATTTTGCAGTGGTCTCTTAATTTTTTCCAGAGCTGTATATGTTTTTACACTGGTTGTTTGGGAGACATTCGAGGGCTTGGTGTTCACACCAATGATGATCAACAGAACAACAACTGAGGGTACACTTCATATTAAGCTTGAACTAGTGTGTATACCCATGACATCAGATCTATTTCAGAGAGGAGTAACCCCAAACAAGCTCACACTCTACAGGCAGGGGTGCTGGTGGGTGCAGGGGATGCAGGGGCCTGAGAGAACAGGGAACAACTTTGATCTGGTTGTTGCAGTGGTAAAGATGAAAGTGTCAATAAACAAGCAGCAATCAGCAGCAGTGCACCCAGAATACATATGGAACACTGTTTGTCTAAGCCCCACATCACATCCTCCAATCCCAAAACCTTACCTACAGCTTCTTCAATAAGGATAGAAGTGTCAATGCTGGATCTTCCCTTTGTCATCGGTTTGAAGAATGGTATCAGTTCCCGGTTCTCAAATGAGCACTTGATTCCCTTTGAACATACAGTGCCTTCAGAAAGTATTCGTACCCCTTGTCTTATTTTGTTGTGTTAAAGCCTGAATTCAAATAAAAGAATTCTCACCCATCTACACACAATACCCCATAATGACAAAGTGAAAACATGTCTTGCACATTATTCTGTTGAAAATTCTACAAGCTCTCTAAAGTTGGTAGTTGATCATTGCTAGACAGCCATATTCAAGTCTTGCCGTACATAATCAAGCCGATTTAAGTCAAAACGTTAACTAGGCCACTCAGGAACATTCAACGTCATCTTGGTAAGCAACTCCAGGTTATATTTGGCCTTGTGTTTTAGTTTATTGTCCTGCTGAAAGGTGAATGTTTCCCAGTGTCTATCGAAAAGCAGACTGAATCAGGGTTTCTTCTATGATTTTGCCTGTGCTTAGCTCTATTCCATTTATTTTTAAACTAGAAAACTCCCTAGTCCTTGCTGATGACAAAGCATACCCGTAACATGATGCAGCCACCACCATGCTTGAAAATATATAGAGTGGTACTCAATGATGTGTTGTATTGGATTTTCCCAAAACATAACAGTTTGCATTCAGGACATAAAGTTAATTTCTTTGCCGGTTTTACTTGCCTTATTGCAAACAGGATGCATGTTTTGAATATTTGTATTCTGTGCAAACTTCCTTCTTTTCACTCTGACATTTAGGTTAGTATTATTGAGTAACTACAATGTTAAACTCTAGTCATTAAACTCTGCAACTGTTTTAAAGTCACCATTGGCCTCATGGTGAAATCCCTGAGCGGTTTCCTTTCTCTCTGGCAACTTAGGAAACAGGCCTGTATCTTTGTATTGACTGGTGTATTGACACACCATCCAAAGTGTAATTAATAACTTCACTCAAAGGGATATTCAATGTCTGTTTTTTTTTACCTATCTGCCAATAGGTGCCCTTCTTTGTGAGGCATTGAAAAACCTCCCTGGTATCTGTGGTTGAATCTGTTTGAAATTCACTACTCGACGGAGGGACCTTAAAGATAATTGTATGTGTGGGGTACAGAGATGAGGTAGTCATTCAAATATCATGTTAAACACTATTAGTCCATGCAACTTATTTTGTGACCTGTGAAGCACAATCCTGGACTTATTTAGGCTTGCCATAACAAAGGGATTGAACACTTTGACTCAAGACATTACATTTTAAGCTTTTCATTTTTTTATTAATTAGTAAATATTTCTTCAAACATAATTCCACTTCCACTGACATTATGGGCTATTGTGTGTAGGCCAAATGATTTAGAATTCTCTACAACATGGACAGCCATTAATTTGTTTCTGCTGAGTTTTTCGACGAATACCTAGAGAGATACCTTAAGAGGCTTTTCTCTACCTTAATTGGCCATGAACGCAACCATGCTTGATACTACAGTCTATATATTGAAGTATATAATAAAGATGTAATCAACTCTGACTGATTGTTTAACTAATCAAAAATACACTAAGCATCAATCACTGGCTTGAGGAGATACATTTGAATAGTTACAGTAGCATATCCCCAATGTTGTACATGATACTCCAAAAAATGTACAATTTCACTAACCCTATGCCTCCACCGGCTCACTGGGCTCCCCTGCCTCAGCAGAGGTGACCGGGTCCGCTCCTGATCCCTGGGTTTGGTTGGTCTGTGTCCTGCTGCAGGAGCGAGTATCGGAGAAGGGTTACTGTCAGGTGTGCTCCCTCTCCGGCCTCTAGGTCACCAGGCTCCGGGTTATTATGCACACCTGTCACCATCGTCACCCACACCAGCGCCTCATGACACTCACCTGGACTCCATCAACACCTTGATTACCTTCCCTATATTTGTCAATCCCCTTGGTTCTTTCCTCAGGTGTTATTGACTCTGTTCCACGTCACTGCGTTGTTTGTGTTTGGTGTTTTATGTTTAGTTTATTTATTGAACACTCACTCCCTGAACTTGCTTCCCGACTCTCAGCGCAATCTTTACACAAATCAGCATGATATGGTTCGGTCTTTGCAGTCAACATTTAATTCGGAAGGTTTTTTGGGAAAACCTTTAGAAATGTTCATGCAAACAGCGCATGATGACTGAATTACGCATTGCAAATGGCCTACTAACTATCCACTCAGACTAAACTTTTTCAATACCTGGTTTGCATACCCATTGTTGCCTTAGTTAGCATTTACTGGTAGATATCATGAATTGAAATGTCTTTCCTACCTACACTAACTGCTACCGATGTCATTCTTCTGTGAGCTGCTCCATGCAACAACCAGTTGAGAGCTGTTTGCTCTTGCTGCTTGCAGATTACATTCCACTGAAGCTGCAGCCTGGTCTTAGAGCATTTCGTATTATTCTGTATATAAATTTGAGCCATTTTTACTGAACAAAAGTATAAACGCAACACAAAGTGTTAGTCCCATGAGCTGAAATAAAAGATCCCAGAAAAGTTCCATACGCACAAAAAGCTTATTTCTCTCAAATTTTGTGAACAAATTTGTTTACATCCCTGTTAATGAGCATTTCTCCTTTACCAAAATAATTAATCCACCTGACAGGTGTAGCATATCTGTAAGAATACAACCCGGAGGCAGATGGTAGGTCCCACTTTCAGAGCATGCAAATGTAGTTTTTAATATTTTTCAGGATCAGGCAAAAGAAGTCGTCAGATGTACAGGCAGAGGTCGTTAACAGGTAGTCCAGAGAAAAAACAGCAACAGTACAAAAGGAGCAGGCTAACGGGGTAATTGAAAAACTAGAACAGGTTGGTACACGGGCAGACTCAGGCTAAGGTACAGACTAGGGTTTAGACGGACTCAAAAACTAAAGGCAGGAAAAAGGTCAAACTGGAATAACAATCACTAAAGCGTAACGAAGGGCTTAGTAGGGTTGCACATACAAACAATACCTCACACAGAAGGGAGAATGAAGCTGGGATATATACTGATGGGGTAATGGTAAACAGCTGTTTAGAATTCTGGTGATTGGGAACGGTGAGGAGTGTTGCGTTCGTGTGGGTTGGGATCTTGGTGATTATGGGCTGTGTCTTCTTGTTGGTGTTGCGGATGTATGGTATCGCTTGCAGACCTTACAATATCAAGAAGTTAATTAAACAGCATGATCACAGGTGAACCTTGTGCTGGGGACAAAAGGTCAAAATGTGCAGGTTTGTCACACAGCACAATGCCACAGATTTTTTGAGGGAGCGTGCAATTGGCATGCTGACTGCAGGAATGTCCACCGGAGCTGTTGCCAGTTAATTGAATGTGAATTTCTCTACCATAAGCCGCCTCCAACATCGCTTTAGAGAATTTGGCAGTATGTCACAAGCGCAGACCACGTGTAACCACACCAGCCCAGGACCTCCACATCCGGCTTCTTCATCTGCCGGATGGTCTGAGAAGAGCCACCCGGACAGATTATGAAACTGTTGGTTTGCAAAACCGAAGAAACCATCTGAGCGAAGGCCATCTCCTTGCTCGTCATCCTCAGCAGGGTCTTGAACTGACTACAGTTCGGCATCGTTACCGATTTCAGTGTGCAAATGCTCACCTTTGATGGCCACTAGCACGCTGGAGAAGTGTTCCGGATAAGTCTGCTCTTCCCGGCTGAATCCTAGTTCCAACTGTACCGGGCAGATGGCAGACAGGATGTAAAGCATCATGTGGGCGAGCGGTTTGCTGATGTTAACATTGTGAACAGAGTGCCCCGTGGTGGCCGTGGGGTAAGTTGGCTCAGTTGGTAGAGCATGGCGCTTGCAATGCCAGTGTTGTGGGTTTGATTCCCATTGAGGACCAGTATGGGGAAAAAATAATGTATACACTCACTACTTGAAGTTATTACTAATGTTATGGTATGGGCAGGCATAAGCTACGGACAATGAACACAATTGCATTTTATCGATGACAATTGAATTCACAGGAATACCGTGACGAGATCCTGATTCCCATTGCTGCGCCATTCATCCGACCGCCATCACCTCATGCATGATAATGCAGGGCCCCATGTCACAAGGATCTGTACACAATTCCTGGAAGCTGAAAATATCCCAGTTCTTCCATGGCCTGCATACTCACCAGACATGTCACCTATTGAGCATGTTTGGGATGCTCTGGATTGACATGTATGACAGCGTGTTCCAGTTTTCGCCAATATACAGCATCTTTGCACAGCCATTGAAGAAGAGTTGGACAACATGATTTGTGGATGTCCATCACCCATTTCGTTTATATGTTACAAATTTTTACTTCCTACCGGGGTGCTGACTTCAAACGATTTCCGCTATTGTTTTTATCATTAACTGACTAGCTAGCTAAATGTCGTCGATGCATTTCTGACTGAAATTGTTTCGCAATGACTACATTTAAATTACAGCCCTGCGAAGGAGGTGCTAATGAACATTGTTCAGTGCCTCGGTGTTCAGTTTCTTCAAAATGTAATGGTATTGTGAGCTTCCATATGAACGCCCCGACCTCAGCTCTTATAAACATAAGCAATCTCAACAGCGAGACGTTACAATTGTCGACGAGTGAAACGCACAAGAGAAGAATGCAATTTACAAGACGAACTACGTGCCTATGTGAGTAAACGCAGATACCAACAACAGCCAAGCTAACGTCGGAATCAGCTAGCTAACATCGTACATTACGGTACAATACCACGATGGTTAGTTTGCTAAACTTTCCAATGTTTGATGTGCACACAAAACCCAGCTCAATCGGCTCGAGGTGGAAGAAATGGATCAACAGATTCAACAATTTTCTAGTGGCATTAGATATTGCGGATAACACACAGAAAAGGGCATTACTGTTACACTACGCAGGGTCGGATGTGTATGATATATTTGACACCGGAGCAGCTGATGACTATGATACAGCTGTAGCCAAGCTCAATGCATATTTCTGTCCAAAAGTCAACACAGAATATGAAACATACGTTTTCAGACAAGCAAGACAAAATGAAAATGCAACTAGCATCCACATGCGAGTTTGCAAATGTTGATAAAGAAATCAAGTAAAAGATAATACTAAGCTGCAGTTCCGCACGCCTCAGCCAGATGACGCTAAAAGATGGTTCAATGGCTCTCCAACAACTACTTGATACAGGCAGAGCACAAGAGATGTCAGATAAACAAGCTGCAGGCATGGAGAATGCTCAATCAAAATCACAAAAAGAACTTTCAGTGTGTGCTGTACAAAAGAAAAAATATAACAAAAGCCAGGGCTACAAAAGTAAAAGCGACAAACGTCAAAACATAACATGCTGCCCTGCAAGAGGAAAGAAATGTGAAGGATGTGGAAAGTTGAATCACTTGAAAAAATGCTGTAGATCACAAACCACCGAGTCCACTCCTTCATTTGCTGAAAGTGCAGTCACATGATGACTAAAAGACACAAAAACAAGACACCTCACCAAGCTCTGATGATGATGATTATGTGTATGTTGTGTGTATACTACAGAAACCATCGCAACCACACATTATGAACATAACTGTGGATGTTATTGTTGACTCGGGAGCAAGCGTTAACATTGTTGATGATGTTAACGCTTGCTGTGATTTAAAACAGGCTAAAGCAAACATCTTTGCTTATGGCTCATCTGAACCACTTCCACTGAGAGGAAAATTCACAGCACCAGTCCGCTCCAAGACTAAGATGGTGGATACCACTTTCTATGTAATCAAAGGTGACTCTGGCTCACTACTTAGCAGGATTCCTTTTCACATGAGGAAAAAGTTGAACAAGAGCTTGACACACTACAAAGTGAAGACATCATCGAAAAAATCAGCGGGCCAACGCCATGGGTATCCCCAATTGTGGTCACACCAAAACCCAAGACGCCTGATAAAGTTTGTGTCTGTGTCGACATGCGCCTTCCGAACACAGCAATACAACGTGAACAACATCACACCAACGGTTGATGACCTCATCTATGATCTGAATGGAGCAGTGGTGTTCTCCAAGCTAGATCTTAATGCTGGATACCACCAGCTTGAGTTACACCCAGACTCAAGATATATCACAACCTTCACTACACATACTGGCTTCTGGCGATACACCAGACTGAACTTTGGCATAGGTATTTCAAAATGCAATACAGCAAGTGCTGCAAGGCATTCCCAACGTGAGAAACATGAGCGTTGTCATCCTAGTCTACGGTAGATCTCAAGGTGAACACAACGCAAGTCTGTGTTTCAGAGATTGAGAGAGAAAAATCTCACGCTGAGCAAAGAAAAATGCGAATACAGCAAAACAATACGTGTTTTCTCAGAGAAAGGCATTTTGGCAAGATCCAAAGAAAATCAAAGCCATACAGAATCTCCCAGCACCTCAAAATGTCTCGGAAGTTCACAGTCTACTGGGTATGATACAATACTGCTCACGGTTCATACCAGACTTTGCAACAACCGCACAGCCTCTTCGTGAGCTCACAAGAAAAGACCACACCTGGTCATGGGGACCAAAACACGAGTCTGCGATTTAAAAAATTAAGAACACATCTGATGCAGCACACGACAGCCTATTTTGACCCAGCCAAGAGGTCAACACTGTTAGTTGACGCCAGCCCAGTTGGTTTAGGTGCCATACTAAGTCAGCACAACCCCACAAGCGAAAAGACGCCCATATCATCGCATATGCCAGCCGAGCGCTTTCAGAGGTTGAACAGCGTTATTCACAAACCGAGAGAGAAGCTCTGGCGATCATCTGGGCATGTGAACAATTTCACTTGTATCTCTACGGAGCTCACTTCACGGTCATCACAGATCATAAACCACTAGAGCTTATCTTCAACAACCCAAAGCCACACCCCCAGCACGACTTGAGCGATGGAGACTGAGACTACAACCCTACAGCTACACTGTGAAGTGCAAAGCCGGTAAAGACAACCCTGCCGACTACATGTCAAGACATCCCATTGCATGGGAAACACAACAGATAACCTCTCGCATGGCAGAGGAATATGTGAACTTTATCACTGACAACACAATTCCCAAAGCGATGACTCTAAAATAGGTGCAAGAAGAAACAAAGAAAGCGCTCTACAGAGGGTGATGCGCTATTGTCCACAGGAACCTGGCAAGATTCACCATGTGATTTCCCAACACACAAAAAGTACTCTTTCACATAAGACATGAACTAACAATCGAAGCACAAGCAAACGTCATCCTGAGAGGAACACGGCCCGTTCTTCCAGTCTCTCTCCACAAAAAAAACAATCAACCTAGCTCACACAGGACATCTAGGTATTGTGAAAGCAAAACAGCTACTGAGAGAGCAGGTTTTGTTTCCAGGCATAGATGACATGGTGGAAAAAGCAATTCAGCACTGCATTCCATGTCAAGCTGCCACTGCAGAAAATCCTATGGAACCACTGTCTATGTCGAAACAACTGTACACAAAGGTCCATGGCAAGAAGTATCAGTAGATTTCAGTAGCAGAAATCAGTAGATTTCTGCGGTCCTACCTACTTGTAGTTGTCAACGAATACTCAAGGTATCCGGAAGTTGAAATCATAAAGTCCACATCTGCCACTTCAGTCATTCACAAGCTTGACAAAGTTCTCCTCCTTTGGAGTACCTGAGATTGTAAAAACTGACAATGGACCTCCCTTCAATGGACAGTCCTTCACAGATTTCAGCCACTACCTTGGATTTAAACATAGAAAGATAACACCTTACTGGCCGAGAGCTAATGCCGAAGCAGAACGCTTCATGAGAACACTCAAGAAAACTGTCACAGCCACAAACGCTGAAGGAAAACCTTGGAAACAAAATCTCTACAGTTTTCTGAGAAACTACCAAACAACCCCTCACAGAACTACTACACAAACCCCAGCAGAGCTGATGTTTGGCAGAAAACTCCGCACTACATCCCACAATGCCTCACGTTGCACCAAACACCAAGCTACGTGACACTGACCAACGTGCAAAGTAACGCATGAAAGAGACTGCTGACTACAAGAACCGAGCACGACCCTCCACACTCAATCCAGGCGACACGGTACTAGGCCGTCAGCATGTCAAAGGAAAACTCATGACTCCCTACGATCCTAAACCTTACAAAGTGGTGAGAATCAAAGGATTGATGATAACGGTGACACTCTGGTCGTCTGGTAACCAGAAACTCATCCTTCAAGAAGCTCCCACCGTCAATACCTGTTGACTTTGTAAGACCTGTACGCTTGTCCGCATGCCGCTGAACAACCAGATCCTGATGGCATCAGCCCAAGGGTGCTTAGGGTCTGTGCTGACCAACTGTGTGGAATACTCCAGCGTCTTTTCAACCTTAGCCTGAGCCTAGAAAGGGTCCCTGTGCTGTGGAAAACATCCTGCCTCGTCCCAGTGCCCAAGAAGGCACACCCCACTGTCCTGAATGACTTCAGACCTGTAGCGCTAACATCCCACATCATGAAGACCCTGGAAAGGTTAGTCCTCGCTCACCTCAGACCCCTGGTGTGTACATCAATGGACCCCCTGCAGTTTGCATACCAGCGCAACATCGGGGTGGATGATGCAATCATCTACCTTCTGCAGAGGGCCTACTCTCACCTGGACAACGCAGGTTGCACTGTGAGGGTTATGTTTTTTGACTTCTCCAGTGCCTTCAATACCATTCAGCCCCTGCTACTGGGTGAGAAGATGAGGAGGATGAAAGTGGAAGCACCCTTAGTCTCATGGGTCACGGACTACATGACCGGTAGGCCACAATTTGTGCGACTACAGAGCTGTGTGTCAGAACGGGCAGTTAGCAACACAGGGGCCCCCCAGGGAACGGTCCTGTCCCCCTTCCTGTTCACCCTCTACACCTCAGACTTCAGATATAACTCTGAAACATGCCACCTACAGAAGTTCTCGGATGACTCTGCTATTGTAGGGTGCATCAGGGATGGGCAGGAGGAGGAGTACAGGAGCACAACTGCATACCTTCTACCAGTCTGTGGTGGCCAGTGCCATCTTTTTTGCAGTGGTGTGCTGGGGAGCAAACATCAAAGCCGGTGATGCTTCTCGGGTAAATAAGCTGATCAGGAAGGCTAGCTCTGTCCTGGGGATGAGCCTTGACACTCTAGAGGAGGTGGCAGAGAGACGGATCCTGGCCAAACTGCTGGCCATCATGGACAACGTCACCCACCCTCTGCACGCTATGGTTATGACGCAGAGGAGCACTTTCAGTCACAGACTGATCCCACCACGGTGTGCCAGAGAGCGCTACAGGAGGTCCTTCCTGCCGGCGGCTATTAGACTATATAATGCCTCACCGGGGTGCCGTGCCGTCGGCAACATAGATCTGGAACTGTTGGGGTGCTAGGACCTAGTTTAACAATTATGCATCCATCCGTGAGTAACTCTGGTCCGTCAGCACTCATTCACTCAGGACCTATTTATTCATACAGGTCTGTATATACATACTCATGTACAGTTGTTATATCATATCACGTGCAATATTGCTAGTAATTCTTGGACCTAACTTACGTAGGCATTCACTCAGGAATGCATATTAGTATCCTGTCAATTGCACCTTTTCTCATTGCTTTTAGTATATCGAATGTGCAATACGTGCAGTTGTCTGTAATTAAACCCTGCGCACTAAGGACTGTATTTTAAGGGAATTACTATTATTACCCCAAATGATATCATACACACATTTAGCTATTAAAGTATCTCTTCCTGTCATTTACCTGTACAGTTTGTGTAACCATGCAAGTATTCACTTATCTGTAAATATAACTGTATACTTAACTGTACAGCTAATTTAACCATGCAAAATTTTCACTTACCTGTTCATTTACCCAGTCTGTCTATTAAGTAAACTATTATTACCCTCGCTCATATCATACGCATTTTTAGCTACTGAAGTATTTCTCTGCCATCGACCTGTATAGTATAGTTAACCATCCAACATCCACCAATGTATAGTGTACATATTCAGCCAACCACCCATACTATGCTATGTCTTTTTTATAGCTTTTATTTTTTTGCACTCCAGATATCTTGTATTTCTATACTTTTTCATACTGCCGCTCTATGTATCATGTACCGTGTATCTGTCTTTTGTGTACAAAGCATGTGACACCCAGTTCTCTGTGGACCCTGCGGGGTGTTACAGTGAGCCCGTATACGAACTCTCATATTTACCATTTAAGCATTTGCATTAATAAAATACTAGACTAAAGTAGACACTGAGTAATGATGTCTTTTGTTCCAATACCAGATTTGACTTGACGCAATCTAACACTAGTTAAATAAAGGTTAAATAAATAAAAATATTTTTGCACTACACAATAAATGTTTATGAGAACAGTCAGATGCTAGCTTCCTAACGTTAGCTAGCAAATCAGAGTTAAAACAAACTAGCTAGCTAGCTAAAACTTCAACATAGTGGTAGTAATGTTATATTGTCAATAAAAACTAGACTGACTTCTGTTCTATAGTGTGCTCCAGCGGAAATTGCCACACCGATAGGAAGTGTGCTTAGAAAATTAGGTAATGGCATGTGCATATGGGCTATTTCCCCCGGTCTCTCATTACTATTAGTGAGTGTGCAACTTTCCAACATTTTCCCCTGACTAAATTGAAGCTGAAAATTCTGAGTTTGTCTCTGGAAAAATTTGAGTTTGAGTAAAAATCTGTCTGACACAGGCTGGAATTATTAATTATGTGGTCTCAAGGCTGGACTCACCATACTACAACACTGCTCTAACCTTTACAAAGTTTGATATCCATGTTTTAACCTTTCTGCCCAGCCTGGTCTCATAGACTAGACGTAACATAGTAAATGTAAATCCAGAACACTCAAATTAGTATGATATGTTACATTTGCTATGGTTACACATGACAGAAGGCTACTTAAGGAAATCGGTGTCCCATATATGGGATGGTTGCTGCTCAATATGCGATATGTGGCTAGAATGGTGTTGCGACATAGACATGTCTTATATGGGCAGAAAGCTTATATTCTTGTTAATCTAACTGCTGTGTCCAATTTACAGTAGCTATTACAGCAAAAAAAAAACAATGCAATTGTTTGAGGATAGTGCACAACAACAAAATACTTTTATCACGGCAACTGGTTTGGTACATTCACCTCTGAAGGTAAAGAATGTACTTACATTCAGTAATCTTGCTCTGATTTGTCATCCTGAGAGTCCCAGACATAAAATGTATTGTAGTTTTGTTTGAAAAATATATTTTTATATTCAAATGTAGGAACTGTGTTCTACAGTTTGACCTCTGGCTCCACACCCACACCCAGACTGACGAGTTTCAGAAGAAAGTTATTTGTTTCTGGCCTTTTTGAGCCTGTAATCGAACCCACAAATGCTGATGCTCCAGATATTCAACTAGTCTAAAGAATGCCAAAAGGTTTTCTATTGATCAATTAGCCTAAACTTGGATTAGCTAACACAACATGCAATTGGAACACATGGGTGATGGTTGCTGATAATGGGCCTCTGTACGCCTATGTAGATATTGCCTTAAAAATCAGCTGTTTCCAGCTACAATAGTCATTTACAACATTAACAATGTCTACACAGTTATTTTAATGGACCAAAAAATGTGCTTTTCTTTCAAAAACTAAGTTACCCCAAACTTTTGAACGGTAGTGTATAATACTACATATAATACCAATTGGAGTGTCTCATATAACAGTAATTGGAGTGTCCAGATTTACATTTAATATGTTACGTCTACCCCTGAGTCCAGGTTGTTCTACCAGTCCAATATCCACTTCTAAAAAGAGAACAATATTAGCTATGGTGACTGTATAGAAAATGTAGTCTATGATACTGCTGTATACCTATTTGATAACACCATCACAAACAGCCAACTGTATTGGTCAAATAGGCTGCAATAGGCTGCAACAGACGCTGTCGAATATCTGTGGCTTACATGCTACAGTACCAGCAATAAGGTTGGTCTTCGGAAGCAGTTGTGCGCACTGCAGCCCACAGAAGCTTTGGTGCACATTTTCACAAAGTACTTTATGTTATAAAAGCTATGATGGGAAACGTATAAAATCTATAACGTGAAAGAGAAGAATAATATATTTGAGGGCGTTCGAAACGTATTTATTTCTCTCTTCTCCTCTCAGTGGAGCGGGAAACTGCTGGAGAGACCAATGACTCGCGCACTTCGCTGTCTCCAAATGTGGTAAAGTTGATAGTCACAGACAGATTCACTGAGACCGTCTTCGCTGATATTGGAGGAATTGAACACCTGCTCTCGACGAATAGGTAAGATTTAAACTATGAATGTTCATGTTTTCTAGCCTTAATATGAAATCATGTTACAATCCATTTTCTCAAAGGACGAAATTAAAAACCACAATTTCTGCGGTAGAAAATCTTACCTTCAAATGTTTTCCAAATAATGGAGTAAAGGACATTATTTGACAGAACATATAGGTTTAGTGTGCATATAGCAGTATATTTACAAAATAAAACATCTCTCAGTCAAATTATGTTTTCTTTTAGACATCTCTAATAATGAGCTCATAATAATCTATACATGCTGTATCAGATTTGGATGGGGTTCTAAGGAAAATGAAATAGGCTTTGTAGTAGAATGTTTTTCTATCTCTTTAATAACCAGGTTCTACCTAGACAGAGTAACAGGCTGACATCCATCAGCACTACCAAGAGAAAGACCTGCGTTAGTTGCCATTCAAAACCATTCTAACATGTTGCCACTCGCATTAGAAATTGGTAATTAAACCAAAATGTTCCAAGCTACCTGTTACAGCACATTGCAGAGAGAGTGAACCCCGTGTTCACAATGTGCCTTTATTCTACTGAATCATGTGTTTTTCAATTATTGAGATACAGTATCATATTGAATCAAATATCCCCTTTGTTAATGTGTTCTGTCCTGAGTTGAGTTAGGAGGCTAACATAACAGATATTGACTGACTGAGGGATATAGATTGTGTTGTGTTCCAGCCCAGTCTGTCTCCCAGTAAGATAAACAACAGAAATACCTTATTTACAGTATTCAGACCCTTTGCTATGAGACTTGAAAAATTGAGCTCAGGTGCATCCTGTTTCCATTGATCATCCTTGAGATGTTTCTACAACTTGACTGAAGTCCACTTGTGGTAAATTCAACTGATTGGACATGATTTGGAAAGACACACCTGTCTATATAAGGTCCCACAGTTGACAGTGCATGTCAGAGCAAAAACCAAGCCACGAGGTTGAAGGAATTGTTTGTAGAGCTCCAAGACAGGATTAGCTCCAAGACAGGATTGTGTCGAGGCACAGATCTGGGGAAGGGTACCAAAACGTTTCTGCAACATTGAAGGTCCCCAGGTTGGCCTCCATCATTCTTAAATGGAAGAAGTTTAGAACCACTAAGACTCTTCCTAGAGCTGGTCGCCCGGCCGAACTGAGCAATTGGGGGAGAAGGGCCTTGCTCAGGGAGGTGACCAAAAACCCGATGGTCACTCTGACAGAGCTCCAGAGTTCCTCTGTGGAGAAGGGAGAATCTTCCAGAAGGACAACCATCTCTGCAGCACTCCACCAATCAGGCCTTTATGGTAGAGTGGCCAGATGGAAGCCACTCCTCAGTAAAAGGCACATGATAGCCCGCCTGGAGTTTTCCAAAAGGCACCTAGAGGACTCTCAGGCCATGAGAAACAAGATTTTCTGGTCTGATGAAACCAAGATTGAACTCTTTATCCTAAATGCTAAGCGTCACGTCTGGTGACAGCATCATGCTGTTGGGATGCTTTTCAGTGGCAGGGACTGGGTACAGAGAATGCTCAAGAGCGCTCAGGACTTCAGACTGTGGCGAAGGTTCACCTTCCAACAGGACACAGACGCTTAGCACACAGCCAAGGAATGACTTCGGGTCTAGTCTCTGAATGTCCTTGAGTGGTCCAGCCTGAGCCCGGACTTGAACCCGATCGATCATCTCCGGAGAGACCTGAAAATAGCTGTGCAGCAACGCTCCACATCCAATCTCACAGAGCTTGAGAGGATCTGCAGAGAAGAATGGGAGAAACTCCCCAAATACAAGTGTGCCAAGCTTGTAGCGTCATACACAAGAATACTCAAGGCTGTAATTACTGCCAAAGGTGCTTCAACAAAGTATTGCGTAAAGGGTCTGAACACTTATGTAAATGTGATATATATATATATATATATATTTAACCTGTTTTTGCTTTGTCATTATGGGGTACAATTTAATCAATTTTAGAATAAAGCTATGCAACATAACAAAATGTGGAAAAAGTCAAGGGGTCTGAATACTTTTCAAATGCACTGTATTTGGCATAGTATTTTAGGTTATTGTCCTGCTGAAAGGTGAATTTGTCTCCTAGTGTCTTTTGGAAAGCAGACTGAACAAGGTTTTCCTCTAGGATTTTGCCTGTGCTTAGCTCTAATCGGATTATTTTTATTAAAAAAAAAAATCCCTAGTCCTTGCCGATGACAAGCATACCCATAACATGATGCAGCCACCACCATGCTTGAAAATATGAAGAATGGTACTCAGTGATGTGTTGTGTTGGATTTGCCTCGAACATAACACTTCTATTATTTGGGACATAAAGTTCAATTCTTCGCCACATTTTTTCGCAGTTTTACTATAGTGCTTTATTGCAAACAGGATGCATGCTTTGGAATATTTGTATTCTGTACAGGCTTCCTTCTTTTCTTCTCTGTCACGGTCTCGGGTGAGGGAACGAGGCGCAGAGCGATAGGTGCGTGCAAACATATTTATTTATTACTCAAAAATGAAACAAAAACAACAAACGCAATACCGTGAGCTTGGTGTCTGGCATACCATACGCACACACAAACAAACACACAATGATCCACACACGCAGGTGGACCTGCAGTAAACATAAATAGACTCCCCAATTAGAGACAACTCAAGACAGCTGCCTCTAATTGGGGATCACCCAAAACCCAACACAAACCCTGTGAATGTCAGGACCTGACTGTGGCCATCCCACTACCTCTAGAGGGAGTCAGAGACCTGGCCTCAGTCAGGCCCTTACAGTACCCCCCCCCCTAAGGCAGGGGCTCCCGACCGCGATATTCCCCCCCAACCAAAAAACACCAAGTCCTAACACAAAACGGGGGGAAAGGGCGGAGTACTGGGGAGGTTGTTGGTGGGGGCTCCGGCTTCGGGCGTGACGCAGGCATTGAAGGCAGCTCCCTCCCTGCCTCTGCGTTGCACGCCGGTCCTGTCCGGACCCCGGCGCGATGGACACCCCCTCAGTACTCCCGTGATGCACCAAGACCTGTCTGGACCCTGGTGTGGGAGACTCCGATCCTGGAGGGGGGCTGACGACCAGTCCCGGACTGGGCACAAGTGGAGCGGACTGCTCCAGCAATGGAGCGGGGCAGACGACCGGTCCCTGACTGGGCATCGGTGACGCGGACTGCTCCGACCCTGGGTAGGGGCAGACGACCAGTCCCTTACTGGGCACCGGTGGAGCGGACTGCTCCGGCACTGGAGTGGGGCAGACGACCGGTCCCAAACTGGGCACCGGTGGAGCGGACTGCGCCAACACCGTAGCGGGGCAGACGACAGGTCCCGGACTGGGCACCGGTAGAGCGGACTGCTCTGGCGCTGGAGTGGAGCAGACGACTGGTCCAGGTTGAGCCCCCGGTTCAGTGGACAGCCCCAACCTCGGAGCAGGGCTGAACGCCATGCCCAGTCTGGGCACAGACGCAGAGGAGGGTTCCAGCCACGTAGACGGGCTGGCTGCCGGCCCCGGACTGGGCACCGGTGGAGCGGACTTCTCCAGGCTCTGGACCGTCACGGGAGGCTCCGGGCTCTGGACCGTCACGGGAGGCTCCGGGCTCTGGACCGTCACGGGAGGCTCCGGGCTCTGGACCGTCAAGGGAGGCTCCGGGCTTTGAACCGTCACGGGAGGCTCCGGGCTG
This sequence comes from Thymallus thymallus, assembly GCA_023634145.1. Classification (NCBI taxonomy): domain Eukaryota; kingdom Metazoa; phylum Chordata; class Actinopteri; order Salmoniformes; family Salmonidae; genus Thymallus; species Thymallus thymallus. The sequence continues at coordinate 19,517,482 of CM042402.1, read as the reverse complement.
TGAACCGTCACGTTGAGGCTCCGGGCTCTGGGCCGTCGTTGGAGGCTTCGCCTGTTCTTCCTTTGACCGATCCGGCGTCTTCCGATTATCGCCCGTCGGAGGTGGAAGTGGTGGGCGCTGCTCTACCAACCTGGGGTGGCTGACCGACGGTTGCTCGCGTGGAGCCGGTACTGTGGAGGCGCGCTAGACGGATAGGCCTGGAGAGCGCTGGAGATCTGGTACTGGGGCCGGAGACCGAACGCATCCTCTCGTCGTCCTCCTCGGCCCACCCGAAATACCTCCTCAGCCGCTCCTCCTCCTCCGTGTCCCTCGCGTCCCAAGGACCCCACAACCCCCCCCCCCCCCCCCCCCACCGTCAATATGGGGGACATTCAGGGCTGTCCATGGCCGGTCCTGTCCCGAACCCCCACGCTCGTCCAGCCACCGGCTCCTCTTCCCCATCATGGGTCGAGAGCCCCCAGATGCTCCCCACCACCAGTGGCTGTGCTCCATCCGACATCCTCTCTCGGCGACGTGTCCTCCTACGACGCGATGCAGTCCATTCTCCTCCACGAAGCCCGGAGAGCCAAACGACCTGTGCTCCTCCTCTCCCTGCGGGTTCCCTTGGTGGTGGATCATTCTGTCACGGTCTCGGGTGAGGGAACGAGGCGCAGAGCAATAGGTGCATGCAAAAATATTTATTTATTACTCAAAAATGAAACAAAAAACAACAAACGAAATACCGTGAGCTTGGTGTCTGGCATACCATACGCACACACAAACAAACACACAATGATCCACACGCAGGTGGACGTGCAGTGAACATAAATAGACTCCCCAATTAGAGACAACTCAAGACAGCTGCCTCTAATTGGGGATCACCCAAAACCCAACACAAACACTGTGAATGTCAGGACCTGACTGTGGCCATCCCACTCCCTCTAGAGGGAGTCAGAGACCTGGCCTCAATCAGGCTCTTACACACTCTTTCATTTTGGTTAGTATTGTGGAGTAACTACAATGTTGTTGATTCATCCTCAGTTTTCTCCTATCACAGCCATTAAACTCTAGAACTTTTTTAAAGTCACCATTGGCCTCATGGTGAAATCCTTGAGCGATTTCCTTCCGCTCCGGCAACTGAGTTAGGAAGGAGGCCTGTATATTTGTAATGACTTGGTGTAATTATTAACTTTTTTTACCCATCTACCAATAGGTGCACTTCTTTGCAAGGCATTGGAAAACCCTGATCTTTGTGGTTGAATCTGTTAATTCAGGCTGTAACACAATACATTTGGAAATAGTCAGTGCATGTGAATACTTTCTTAAGGCACTGCATGCAGTCGTCTATAGATTATATTGTCATACCCTAATGATCCTGTAACTCTTTCAGCAAAATGCATTTGTTCTAGACTGCTTAGGTCATGATTTCTTGTCAAGCAAAACATGATTACACATTTTGAGGCTTGTTGAACTAAATAGCATCTCTCTTGCCCACTTATGTGTAACTGTCTGAGTGCTTCTAATTTGATTCACATTTTTACTATAATTTCAGTGACTAAAGACATTGATGTGCTGTGTAAATATACTTAATTCATTTTATTCCCGCTAGACACTGAAGGGCATTATTTTCAACTGTTTTGTAAAGAGAAATTAATAGTTTTATTCTATAATCCATTACATTTTGATGAAGTTATTCAGTGGATGTTAATCTCATACAGAACAACTTAAAATCTGTGCAATCAAGTGATACAGGCAAAACAGACCTCTCAGAGATCTGTTAACTATCACCACAATGCTATAATAAAAACAGGCATTTGGGTTAAAATATGTAGTTTTGTTATGAGGAATGTAAGTAGACCTGCCCACATCAGAAACAAGAGGACTGATAGGCTAAGCCTTCCGCTTTCTTTTTTCTCTCTAGGCACGTCTTGCCCTTTCTCCAGTGCTTGACTTGCTGGGATGGAGGGCAGTGGCAGTGGGTTGGCTGTAGAGATGGCCTCCCCTGGGCCGTGTGTGGCTGGCACAGAGGGGAACACCAGTGGGCAGGTGTTTGAGGTGGCGCTGCAGAACGGCTCCTCGTCCAAACGTAGCCCTCAGTTTGTGGGGGTGGAGCTGCTGCAGTCCTTCAAGCTGCTCATCATCCCCTGCTACGTCCTGGTGGTGCTGATCGGGGTGTTCGGCAACTACCTGCTGCTCTACGTCATCTGCCACACCCGCAAGATGCACAACATCACTAACTTCTTCATTGGAAACCTAGCCTTCTCCGACATGCTGATGTGTGCCAGCTGCGTCCCCTTCACCTTGGCCTATGCCTTCAACCCCCGCGGCTGGGTGTTTGGGAGGTTCATGTGCTACCTGGTTTACCTCATCCAGCCAGTGACCGTCTACGTGTCTGTCTTCACTCTCACTGCTATTGGTGTTGACAGGTAAGCCTTGGTCGAGGTTGCATTAACATAACTTTTTTAGACTTTGAGTAGAATGAGCACATAATCAAATTTATGTAAGCTTCTGAATTACATTACGTAATTACATTTCCGTCACAGGTTTTTATCATTTATTCTTTAATGAGATTTTCTCTATGGTGTTTCAGTATTTGTGGCTGGACCGGAACGATGATTAGCTATAGATTCAAGTCTGTCACATAAAGCATCCTTAACAGCTCTATTCAACACCAAAATGACTTTTCTAAAAGCTCAACTCAGAGAGATGATTCAGACTTTACGTCAATAACAGGAAATCAAATCATCTGCATGGACATTCACATCAAATTATGGAGAGTAGAAGCATGATGTGATGCCTTTACACAAGCACGACACAGTGCAATTATTGTCGGATCAAAAAGCAAAAAGATACCCACACTTTACACAGTATATTGATCCTATCCCCAGGTACTATGCCACAGTTCACCCTCTGAAGAAGCGGATCTCAGTGCTGGCGTGTACCTACCTCCTTTCTGGGATCTGGGTGCTCTCCTGTGGTCTTGTGGCCCCGGCCGTGGCCCACACCTACCATGTTGAGTTCAAGAACGACGGCTTTACCATCTGTGAGGAGTTCTGGATGGGCAAGGAGAGAGAGAGATTGGCCTACGCATACAGCACACTCTTCATGACCTACGTCCTGCCTCTGTCTGCCCTCTGCATATCTTACCTCTGCATCTCTGTCAAGCTGCGTAACTGTGTAGTGCCTGGCCACCACACCCAGAGCCAGGCCGAGGCCCAGCGAACCCGCAAGCGCAAGACCTTCCGTCTGATCACCCTGGTGGTGGCGGCCTTCGGCGTGTGCTGGATGCCCATCAGTGTGTTCAATGTGCTGCGGGACATTGACATTGACCTGATCGACAAGCGCTTTTTCCTGCTCATCCAGCTGCTGTGCCACCTGTGTGCCATGAGCTCGTCCTGCTGTAACCCTTTCCTGTACGCCTGGCTGCATAACCGCTTTCGCGCTGAGCTGCGCAAGATGTTCACCTGCCACCGCCGCGTCGGCATCCCTGCCAACAACTGTGCCACAAACAGTGTGAACCCTTTCATCCCACCCTCCCACCCACCCGCACAGGATGTCTTCAGAGAATGGCCTTGAAACCAGCTGATAGATTTTTGGTCAGGGTTTTTGTACTGTAAGATAAGATGGTCAAATGATTACATTCGTTTTTTCAACTCCCACTGTTTCTCATGGCTATGCCCAATTAATACATATTTAGTGAAAAGTAATTTCTACACAATATTATTAAGTCGTCGCACAAGCGCAATCAACTGTGCAACAAGCAAGACTGCTGCAAAAAAAGTATACTGCATTTGAAGGGTTCTTAGACATGTTGAAACATCAGAAGTTGATTGATGATGGACATCTTTGGTGTACATAATGCTGTTTATATAAGCATTATCTTTATTGTTCAGTGTATTCCCATATGATGCATACAAAGTGATGGTTTAATAATGGATGCTTTTGGTTTGGTGTTTGCTTGTTTTCAAAAGCCTCCTCTACACCCTCAAGGTTGTGACTGACAGGTGATGCGCATTACCAGTATAATGTATATCTCACTGGTCACCCCCAAAGCCAACACCTCCTTTGGCCGCCATTCCTTCCAGTTCTCTGCTGCCAATGACTGGAACGAATTGCAAAAATCATTGAAGCTAGAGGTTCCTATCTCCCTCTCTAACTTTAAGCATCAGCTGTCAAAGCTGCTTATCGATCACTGCACCTGTACATAGCCCTTCTGTAAATAGCCCACACTACTACCTCATCCCCATATTTATATTTAATTTTATTATTTTCGCTAATCTTGCACTCCAGTATCTCTATTTGCACATCATAATTTGCACATCCTTCATTCCTGTGTTAATGCTAATCTGTAATTTATATCACCACTATGGTCTATTTATTGTCCTACCTCCTAACCTTACTGCATTTTGCACTACATTTTGCACTCTGTATATAGATTTTCTATTGTGTTTTTGACTATGTTTGTTTACTGTCTAACTCTGTGTTGTTGTTTTTTGTCGCACGGCTTTGCTTTGTCTTGGCCAGGTCGCAGTTGCAAATGAGAACTTGTTCTCAACTGACCTACCTGGTTAAATAAAGGTGAAATAAAAAAATAAAATAAACCACATGGGAACACAACTACAAACTTCACAGAAGAGGGTCCTGACTTGGTGACAAAGATGATAGCTTCAGTCTCTCAACCACTAACACAAAATAATTAAACACATTTGGCAATATAAAAAAGATTGTAATTGGTTCCATTTAACCTGGTTTCCATTTTGATAAGTTGCAAGGTAAAACAGTTTTACTTTCTGTGACAGAAATTGTTGCATCATGCATGTTACATCTTTGTAAAGGTAATGAAGTATACTGAACAAAAATATAAACCCAAAATGCAACAATTTAAAAAATGTGAACTTTTCAGTTCAAATAAGGAAATCAGTCAATTTAAATAAATTCATTAGGCCCTGATCCATGGATTTCACATGACTGGGAATAGAGATATCCATCTGAAATTTGAGGTGATGGTGGCGGATGAATAACACAACAATGAGCATCAGGATCTCATCACGGTATCTCTTTGCATTCTAATTTCCATAGATAAAATGCAATTGTGTTCACTGTCTGTAGCTTATGCCTGCACAACGTTGACATTAGCAAACTGCTCGCCCACACGACGCCATACACGTGGTATGCGGTTGAGGCCAGTTGGACGTACTGCCAAATTCTCTAAAACGTGATTGGAGGCAGCTTATGGTAGAGAAATTAACATTTAATTCTCTGGCAACAGCTCTGGTGGACATTCCTGCAGTCAGCATGCCAATTGCAAGCTCCCTTGCAATTGGCATAGTGGCCTTATATTGTCCCCAGCACAAGGTGCACCTGTGTAATGATAATGCCATTTAATCAGCTTCATTATATACACCACACCTGTTAGATGGATGCAGTGGCGATTTTAGCATGTAAACCTTTTTTTTTTTTTTTTTGATGCATGCCAGCAAAGCCACTACATAACACACCACTAAATAATACATTAATTGCCCTATAACTGACAAACAGTTGTGATACAGCACAGGATCGAACCAGCGTCTAGCACTAAGATGCAGTGCCTTAGACCTATGCGCCACTTGGGAGTGTTTTATGGCTGGTTTGCATAAACAAATGTGGTTTCTACTGACAATTGAGATGTTCAAACTATGGCATAAGGGAATGATGAGCGGATAAGAGGCAATCCGTAATTTCGATTATGACATTAATCAGCGAGCTAAGACGAACGTAGTCAATATAACTATTTGTTCAGCACTTTTGAAATGTACAGCGACAGAATTCAGAACATAGGCCGCTCTTACAGTATTCTACCTGTACACTAAATCAGAAAGTTACCCAGTAAAATACTACTTGAGTAAAAGTATCTGGTTTTAAATGTACTTAAGTACAGTGGTAGAAAAAGTACTCAATTGTCATACTTGAGTAAAAGTACAAAGCAAACCAGACAGGCACACGAACACTCAGACATAATGTACAAATGCTTGAGCACTCTAAATGTAACGTGTACTTTTAGGTGTCAGGGAAACTTTATGGAGTAAAAAGTACTCTGAAAAAAAAACAAGGTTGAATCATGACGTCAGTTATCTTCAGGTCAGAGCTCTAGAAAGAGGCCCGGGTTCCTGACTTGAAATTTCGAGTTGGATCACTGTTCAAAACGTATTTTTCATTTTTTTCCAGTTTATTTTAACGCGTCAGAAGTCATGCTAGATTGACAGCACGGCCAATGTTTTCAACCTTTTCTGACCCATCCTTTTAAGCTTGGAAAAGAGACCCTTAAACCCAGACTTGGACCACCCACCCTCTCCACCGAATAGCAAGCAGGGGAAGCAAAATAGGCCTACATCTAGTATTATACGTTAAGACTATTATAAGTCTTCAAGCTGCCTCTAATAGCATGCACAAAACATTTCATGATTTACTGTACTTTATTTCAATTTAAAATATTGTGTTCACATACACTGAATTTGACATCAGTAAAACATAAAAAGGTGCAGCCATCTTAAGGAAACCAGATTTACAGTAATCAAAGTCTTATAAGTAAAATCCTTGAAGGCACAATCAGAAACGTTTATGATTTATATTGTTTCTTATTGCTATGACATCACAAAGGCATAGTTGCAGAAGCAACATGAGTAGATTACATTCAGAGACACAGATTTACACAAGTTGGAAGGCTATAGTCAAAGCCTACTGTAGCTTAATAAAAAGGGCATTCATTTTGAAACAACCACATTCGTAATGCCTAAATGTTAATTATATTGGAAGATCTTTCTCAGTGTATCGATTTGAACTTAGACATTACACTTGCATAAAATATATTTTACATGATGTGCGCTTACATTATTTTGCATAAATAGAAAGAAAAGATTGTGCTCTGCACAATACATAAAGAAAAACAGTGAACATCAGGTCTCTCCCTATCCATTAGTAGCATGACCAAATACACACTATTGCCCCAAACATTTAATAAATTGCTGGTTCTCTATCAATATCTGGTTTTGTAAATGACACATTTTAAATATTTACAAAAGGGCATAAATAACTAAAATAAGGAATGCTAACGGCTATGTGTTTCCAGTCAAACCCTACATGAACAAGTTCAATAATGCTTTAACAAACTAGGCTAACTAAGGGAAGACCATAGTATATCTGAAATGAGGCATGAGGCAACATTGACTTTCAGATAGAGGTTAATGTACTTGTACCATGCCCTGCAATAATCTGATTTGGTATTAGATTAACGCTTGAATACACCAAGAAGTAAAGGGGCAGCACCAAGGCACGTCATAATTTCAAGAAAAGGATCAAACACAACCCTAGAAAACAATGAAAGTTCAAGGTTTAAGAATGCAACTAAATAAACACTAACCAGCATATTATTATTATTATTATTGAAGTGCTGTGTTAAGGCTTTGGGCTGAGCTGATACCAAAGTATAACTAGCTAGATGGCCTAATTAAAGTCCACTAAATTGTAGGCAACATGGAACCACTGCGCATAGGCCTGGCCAGAGACATTTCATCAGTGACATGGACATCAACATACCTAGGGCTTCCAGTTCCATTTTGCCTAATGAGGGCCAATTAGGGTTTATACAGCATATAAAGTACCAATGCAATGACAAGAAATGTGCGCATACGGTAAATGAGTATAAAAGGAATTCCAGGACCATAGTGTTACAATAAGCCATTCATTTTCAAAAGCTTGTCATATAATTTAATTATGAGATTGAGATGTAGCCTGGAGTGATAGTTCTAGAAAAAGTTTAGCAAAAAAAAAAAGGTTTAGACAAAAAAAAGTGCATATAAGACTTTCATAGAGATTGCTTGATCCAATACAGTGACAGCAATAGGAAACCACACACAAACTAAAGGAGATGTTGGAGTGGAAGCCTAAATATCTCCCTCCATCTTACAGTTCCCTGGTCCACTCCTCATACCTTACAGTGCCTGCTTGACAGAGTTGAGGCCCAGCAAGATGCTAGGCTTCTCCTCGATGACACGCACCAGCAGGTTGTCTATGTACTCCTCCAGCTCAACGATCTTGGAGTCTTTCTTGGAAAGCTCCGTCTGCTGCTTCACCACCAGGGTAATCAACTCCTCCTGGGTCAGCTGGGTGTAGGGCCCACTCTCCACCATGCTTGGCACCTGAGGATGAGACAAAACGGTGTCACATCAGACATCAGCTGTCTATCACTTTTTGGTTTTAATAGCTAAATAAAAAAATAAAAAAAGTAGTGGTTTTATTATTAAACATAACATGCAGTACCTTCATCTTCCCCAGGGTACGATCAAAAGTCAACATCTCTCCCACTACCGGGGTGCTGATGGGAGCTTGGCTCTCTATGGAGCTCATGGGCTTCACTGGGTGAGGCCTGGCAAGAGAAGATTACAACAAAGAACACTGAAACAAGAGGAGCATGACAGTTTGTCACAGAAGTCAAAAGGGATTAGTTGGAAATTGAATTAACAGAGGTCCATTTCAGTTAGCCTGCAGGTATAGAAAACAACCACAAATTCTCCCCCGTGTGAGATAAGCACAGCAATTATGAATCAGAAAGGCTGCACAGAGAAAACAATACTTTTCCCAAGTTGAACAAAACAGAGAAACACAACAGCATCTCAGTTTCATAACAAAACGCAGCTATTTCTAAATATTACCTGGCCAATTTGCTTGATTAAAGACAGACTACCAAGGCTGAAACGCCAAATACCAAGAAGTGTGAGACTAAGTGCAAAGTTGGAGTCCTTAATTGACACAATAAAAGCTGAGGGGTGAGCTTGGAGAAATGAAACAACTCAAATTCAGACAGCGCTATGGAGGAAACGACTGACCATCCATGTCATCAAAATTATTTTATTTAGCATTTATTTAACTAGGCAAGTCAGTTAAGAACACATTCTTATATACAATGACGGCCTACACCGGTTGACTGGTGAGAAGAAAATCCCTCATGTTTATGCATACAATTATTGAACGGCTGGTTATATCCATTGAGGGTTCAGGCTCACCTGCGTGGAGTTGAGGCTGGTCCACCACCATTGCTACTCAGCACAGTGAGTGGCTGCACCTCAGAGGATGAGACCCAGGCCCGTAGCAGGGTTCCCCCCCCCGTCTGTGGGGTGAGCCCTCCCACTACGGACTGGGGAGGCTCAGGAGAAGTCAGTACAGAAGGTACAGGGGAGGAGGAAGTAAAAGGGTCTGCTGCCCACTTGTCTTGAGTTACCACCCCTTCTCTGCCATAGAGTTTACTCGGTCTAGTATTTTGAGTTTGAGGCGCCAGTTTTACACATCCTGTTGTAGTGGCTGAGCTGATCGGCTTGACTTCTCTGGGTGAAGGACCTTGTTTATCCAGCTCGATTTTTCCAATCGCTGCTTTATTACTTGAATTAGCAGGAGGCTGAGGAGCTCCTCGTTTCTTTCTCATTTGGGAAAATCCCCTTTGAAAAGCAGGACCGGGAGATTCGTCTGAGTCACCGTCATTAAACCTGGAAAAAGGATCGGTTGGATTGTTTGGCGCAAAAAGTTTATCCAAGTCATCAGTTGTCATTGCCTGTTCTTTAAGCTTGGGGTTTTTCTGTGGTCCTCCAGTGAACAAGTAATCTCCACCGTGGCTTGGCTCTGGTTGGGCCCATGGGTCTTCAGGCAGCATATCAGCAATGGGAAAGGGGTCAGATTCAGCAAACTTCACTTTCATAATGAGTTCCAACTGTGTTTTTTTCTCAATGTCGCTTTCTGCAGAGTCAAACAAGAGTTGCTTTTCATTGTCAGCAGTCACTGGACTACTCCTTCTCATTTCCATGATGTCCACAGTTGAGGCTCTCCTCTCCGATATGTTCTCCTGCTCTACAGCGGTAGACTCCTCGGATGTCTGCTCATGACATGCAGGTCTCACTGGCTCTTTGCGGACTAATCTTTGTCTGGGTTTGGCTGCGGGGATCTCTTTGGGAGTGTTTGTAGGTCTAGGCTTTTCTGTTGAGAGAACAGGTTTGTCATTGCTGGCTGTAGCAACAGATGTGTTTATCACATTCCTTGCATCCTCCCGAGGTGTCACTGAGGGTATGTCTCTGCTCTGAACCATGTTTTTTTTTGTAGAGACCAAGACTTTGGAGATGAAGGCATTGGGCCTCTCAGATGGATTAGCCTGTGTAGTGCTCTGGCCTTGGTTTGTGTTAGAGTCTATCACTAGTCTAGGGGGGGCTGCAGCTACTGCTTTGGAAGGGGGAGTGAGTGCTGGTAAACTGTTGGGCCCCACTCTCCTCAAAGAGGTAGATTGAACGCGTTCTGCTGCCCTCTCCTGCACATATGAATATTTGTCATTGCGTGGAGGTGCTGGTGAGTCGAGGTCTGGGCCATCCACACTCATCTCTTTACCAATAAGCCGAGGCGCATATTCCTGCTGTCTCTGATTCACCTCTGTAATTATATGGTCCCATCGGGTCTGTCCTAGTACTCCATGTCTCCTCTGTGGGAACAGGCTATCGTAGTCAGGAAGAGGTAGAGGAGGCATTTTGCCCTCAACCTCCTTAATTGGCACAGGATTGCCACTTGCAACAGATTTAGCAGAGACACTTCTGGAGCCTGCATTGGGTTTTCCATGGCTTTGCAGTTCCATTGGGCTTGGGGACAGAGGAACACCAGATCCATTGGGGAAAGATCCTATGGCAGTCAGGTTCTCAGGGCTGCTGTAGGGGAACTTGGAGGTGCTCCTTTGCGTCTTAGCTGGAGCAAGGGAGGAGTGGAGGTTGGAGAACATGTCAGGAGACTCAGAGGTGACGCTAGAGAGAAGGGATTCAGCACAGGACAGGGAGGGAGATTGCTGCCTATGGGAGTCTGAGTCGGGGGTTTCAGGCTGCTTCAGAGAGCCACTAATCTGCCAAGGAGTGAAAACCTGGAGGTCAGTGGTGGACAGTCACACCAGAGCTATGAGCCTGCCCATGACAGCTGAAATAACCAACAACTCTCAGAGGAGTTTGCCTCATCTTGCAGTGGTGCTTCATTTCATCAAGATCTTATCTTCATGTGTGATGATGTACCCTGAATGCTTAGAAGAAACTGTCAGAAACTAGTGTTCTTTCTAGTCTGCTCAAGAATCGGTCTCTGTTCTTTTCTATTCTTTGTTCTTCATTTGTACCCCTAATGATGATAAACTTGTGAACCCAGAGCATTTTCTGTCTGATATCTCAAACGTTTGTTTCAAAATTAAAGAACAGTAATGAGAAAAATATATGTCATCTGGTTAGGGCGGTATTCCGTGTTTTACGATTTACCGGTATTGCTGCAGACCGGTTTGGGTTTTTAACTTTACCTTCTATAATGGTATTTGAATGTTTGGTTTGTTAAATGTGATATGCCCTGTGTAACATACATTTTTCTAGTTTACTTCACTACTTGAGTAATCGCTCTCCACCCTCGCTCTCCATGCAGCTTTCCACACAGACATAGCCCCGCCCCCTGTCACTCAAGGAGCGCATTTGTTGTTTCTCGAGCATGAGACACTTGCATTCAGTCTCTGCATGGTCAATGCAGCACATGCAACAATGTTTCTTACATCTGCACACAGCTAGTTTGTATTTTCTTAGTAAATTAATCCCAAATCTTGTTAGCCAATAAAGGTACTGAGTCCGAGCAAACGTAACTAGCTATACAGCTTGATAAAAACAGTTATGGTGTAGACTTACATCTGCATGTTTTTGAACAACAGTATATTCAAAAGAGGAATACGCAAAGCAAGAATATGTTTGTGCCATGAAGTAGCTAAGAGAAAACATTCAATGTAGCCAAAGATTATAGGGTCCCCTAGGAAACACTTGTCAACACTACCCTGTCACAAAAACTCCTCCCTGGCATTTTAAATAATTTGTCGTCATGTCAAACTGTATTCAAAGTGCCCACTATAGAATTTGAATAATCATTATATTTCCATGATGTCAACAGTTCACCCAAGTGTTTTGCTCTAAAATCACAAGTAAAATCACAATTACAACATTTGGTTAAAAATATGGCCTAGATTGTTTGCCCAAATCCTGTTAAAAAGTTTTGGCCATATTTCTCATCCCTACGTCTGGTCCCATCTGAAACCCGCTCTAACCCAAACACGCAAAAACATCTGACGTTATTTTCTTGCAAGCACACCTGATAAGATCTTGATGGAATGAAACAATTTGGAAATATGTGAATGGCCACAATTGCCTTTCTTTTAAAAACACTTAAAATGGTGGTTATAAAAACATATTCAATTTACTTTAGGATGGGCTATATCATCATTCTTGCAAAAAGGCTCAAACAGGCTAGTAAACAAATCTAGATTTAGAATTTCAGTAGTAAAATATGATTAGGCTATAGCAAAACTCCTTTTCCTCCTTTAAAAAGGAATTTGACTATATTGAGTGGACAACTCACCATTAGAAAGAGATGAGTGAAAAAACAAAGCCTTGTTTGCTCCAGCAGACAGTCCCAATGTACTTAGTCACCCAGTGTTCGCTCACTTCATCACTCCAACCTGTTCTGCACCATCCAGTCTCAGACACACCTAGATTCCACACTGCAGACCAAATCAGCACAGCAGCCAAACAGGTCCATCACGTGCCAGATGGAATTCCCGATGGTGATCCACGCTCACGTTTAAGGCTTTTAAGAGCCTTATAGCTGGAATCCTTAATGATGAAGCTGCAACGTCCATTTGCAATATTACAACAAACAAGTTACAGCAAATAACCCCCGGCCGCCACCCCCGGACATCTCTGCATGCGCGATAGAATAGCAGAATATGTACAGCAGTTGGGCAACACTCCTCACCTCGGCTTCGTTAACAAAACAAAAACATTAACAGCGGCCGTGAGGCGGACAGTAGCAGTGTTTCCCCTACTGCAGATTCCAGAATTATGAGAAACAAATTTTAAACTCAGAACACTAGGCTAAGTGCAGCCAGTATAGATTGGAGCCATGATCTGGTGTACAGATTAGTTAATCCTAAACCATACCATCTGATCACTAATCCCCAAACAACCGTATGCAACTGAGACTAATAAAACCACTTAAAGTACAGTTGGATAGTAAGCAAGGAAAACACTCAACACAGCTATTCAATCTGGACAACATACAGCAATTTGAGTGAAAAGAGTTATAAGAATGCAGTCAGAGACAGTAGTTCACCAGTGAGCTTTTTTAAAATTGGGGAGCTCGATGTATATGGTTAGATGAAAGGCTGCCAAGGCAGTCAGCGTGATCTGCTGCGCATGCTATCAAAGCAAAGTAGTAAACTGGAAATAACATGAAAACCATCTAGCACCCCATTAGCAAAATACTGAGCCAAAAAATGTTTATTGGTTAGTGTTACCTGATCAGCAGTGAAGTACATTGTGTATGCACAAAGTTTGGACTTAACTATGCAGATCTCAAGTTAGAATAGAGCTGTAAGCGCATTAGAACAACACGGACACCTACCTAGGCTTGACTGCAGACACCTTGGCAGTGCGGTTGGGGTTGAGGAAGACCGCAGCGCTCGTGGTGTTGGGGCTGCAAACAGCCTTCTGGGAGTCCACCGGGCTCTCCTCAAACAGGTTTGGAGGGTCTGGACTGAGGGGGATCTCCTCAAATGGGTTGGCGGCGTGTGGAGGGACCTCCAGATCTCTGGTGAAGCGTCTTGGAGCTGGGTTTGGCCTCTCCTCCTTGGCGCTAGTCTGCTGCTGCTCTTCCTTCTTCTCCTCCTTCTTCCTGATCATACCAAACAGAGAGGACAGCCTCTCAGCCACAGAGGCCTCCTCCTGTTGTTTCTGCTCCTCTGCTCTCTTGGCCTCCTCCTTCTGCCTCTGGTCCTCCCCCAGCCTCTGAAGCTCTTCCGTCTCCAGCCGCCTCCTTCCTTCCTCTAGGCGCTTCAGCTCCTCTTCCCGCTGCTTATTCCTCCTCGCCTCATCCTCCTGGAACCTTCTCCTCCTCTCCTGCTCCTCCTGTTGTTTGCGTTCCTCCTCCTCCTGCAGTATCTTGAGCTGCGCTCTGTGTTTCTCCTCATTCTGTCTTTTCTCGTCCTCCTCCTGAAGGCGCCGTTGCTCCAGCAGAGCCCTATCCGCAGACTCCTTTCTGTAGGTGGGGACAGAGAGGCCCTTGAGGGAGTCTAAAGAGACGTCAGATGGTTGCCTGCGGCTGCGTACATCCTCCACTGAGCCCTGACCAGAGCTGTTGAGGCTGAGGGTGGACCCAGACTTGGGCTCTACCTCCTCTGCATACACATGGTTGCCGTTGATGCACGTGCCGTTTGGGTCATCCTTCTGCTTGGATCTGCCCAGAAGAGAAAAAGGTCCTGTAGACACCTTGCTGTCATTGCTGCCTGTCCGCTTGTGGCCCAGGAACTTTAACTTCTTTTTAACTGTAGATAGAAAGACAGTGAAGGAGGTTATTGAATATGTCAATCATCATCATCATCACTCAAATGAAAAAAAAAAAAGTCTGCAGACAGAAGTCAAAACGTTGAAGCTGAATGAAAGGAGCTCACCATCAGGAGAATCCACATTGAGACCAGAAGAGCGACTGCCACTGAGGGACGCATTCTTCTCAGGAAGAGTGCCCAGTGTGGACATGGACTGGGAGACGTTGCGCTGCAAGTTGGATTTAGGGGCAAAGAGGGACTTGAGCTTGGATTTCTTCTTGGCCTCAGGGAACTCAGAGTACACCGATTGGGAGTCACCCTCTCCATCGCTGTCAGTCAGTACCTGGCTGACAGAGGGCACTATTGCAGAGGCGGAGTCAGAGAAGCTGTCTTTTTTCTTCCCACGCACTTTGTCCTTGAGCTTTCCGATGCGGGAGCGTGGTTTGTCTTGCATTGAAAGGTCAAACATGCTGGCTGTCAAGTTGTTTCTCATAAACTGGATGTCCAACATCACTTCCCCTTTGACTTTGTCCTCCTTCCCATTCTTATCCAGCAGTTTGTACCAACTGAAAATGAGTGGGAGAAAGATATTACAGTTCATATAAGGGAATCAGTCAATTGAATTAAATTCATTAGGCCCTAATCTATGGATTTCACATAACTGGGAATATAGATATGCATCTGTTGGCCACAGATACCTTGGAAGCTTAAAACAATTAGAGGCCTACAAAGAAAGCCAGTAGAGGGCAGAAATCCCTGGTTAAATTCAGTGTTGTCACTGAACCTCCATGTTTCAGGGTCAGCTGGGACAAGGAAAGGTTTATATTTCGGATGCATTTAGCTGAAATGCGATGTACTCTGCTGGGCAGTCAGGCATTATTCTATGTGGTTCATGTGAAGTTCAGTGCATCATTTCCCTACCCTTACTGGTGTAATAAAACAAAAATCCAGACAGGATCCTGTGGGAAACAGTCAGGAAACATGCATGGGAGTAAACCTAGCCTACATTCCATAAAGCCTAGCAGAGCAGTAGGGAGGCCTTCCTAAGAGGTGTAGGCTAATGAAAGCTGTTATATGCCTTCTCCAAGCATTCCTAATCTCCTTCCCAAACTGGGACATACCAAGTAAAACAGTGACAACTAACAGAACAACTGAGAACATTTAAGACAATATTTCAATGTAGTTTCTGTAGTACTGGTAAGACTGAACACTGGTTCAGTGAAGGGATTCTATGAGTTAAAAGGAACAATGAGTTGACATGGCACACTTGATAGTGTTTACAGATAAATAGAAAACCCTGACCCTGCTAGAGGAGTGGTGGTCTGCTATTGGGCCAGTTCCCTCAGAGAAAGTGGTGGAGGCACCAACTTCCCTCTAAAGTATAATGATTAACATGTCACAGCCAGCAAATGACTAACATGACAGACTAAACGGTATGGATTTATTGGACAGAAGATCATTTAGTGTCTTTGTGAGAGAGAAATGTAGCAAACATATACAAGTGTAAACATCGATTTATGCACGTATATAGGCCCATTTCATGATTAACTTGGTTTTGAGAAATAGTCTAATGGCATCTCAAACATGAAACGGGTCTATTCAAAGTCCATTTCTAATGTGGAAACAGAAATACCAAAAGTGCATACTTAGCATAGGCCTATGTTGTTGTCCGTAGTGCCTACATTTGTCAATATCCAACATGTGGAACTCGCTCTTTTACTTAATAGGCCTGTGTGAACAGTGATGACGCATGTTCAAAGCCATACCTGGAATATGGTCAGTAACATGGTGTGTTATTTGGCATGATATCATTCTACTTTGTCTCATTGCTGAGAACATATTCTGCTACAGTGAGAGAGGAAAGAGCTACCATGCAGGAAAACCTAGTGCCTTACTTCAATGTCAAATCCCGACTCATCAACTGAAGTAGGACAGTAATCTAACATCATACGCTGCAAGGTGGAACAAACAGCAACATCCAACACCCTTTTTGTGTTTGAGAGAGAACGAGCAAGATACGTCATAAAAAGTAGTACAAACCCAACTCTAGATAAGGTTCCAGATATGAGTGTACAGTAAACAAGTGAATGCCCTTGGGACAGCCTATACTGAGAGAACATTGTACACAGGAGGATACAACCATTAGTCACTCACTGCCCTTAATTGAGACAAATAGCCTACAAGTCAAAGATTAGTCTATAGTCTTCAATATTGAAATCTAAATGTCCTCCAGTCTTCTGTCCATGTTGAAGTCAGCGAACAGAGTCTTAAAAACACTTAAGATGTGGGTGTGTACATTTTCCCTCAATTAATCATGGAAACGTAGCTAGCCTAATGTCTTGTTATAATGCACGCTACACCCATGATAGAGCCTATCTCACCATTGTGAACGTCATCATGGTCCCAACCCATGTCAGTGTGATTAACCCTCAGAGTTAAATAACTTTGAAGAAACATGGGGAATCGCAAGTATGTAGACACTGGACAACATTCCTCTTAATGACATACACCTGACATGCAGCATGACCCCACCCAGCTGTGAAGGCCAGAGATGGTCTCACACGAAACGAGCTGGAATTCCCCAACTACTGTTAAAATGGAGAACTTCAAACTAAAAAAGGGGATACATGGTTAGGGTATCAGCTCGTGTATTCACAGCCTAAAGCTACATTCTGACAAAAAAGGCAGAGGAAGCTTGACCTCACCCAACATAATCTGATCGTTTTCCCAAACAGCGCCATGGTTTCGGTTCTCCCACTTAGCTACTGATAAGGGATCTGGAATGGCCTTCTCTCTGTGTGCTTAAGGTGTGTAAACAGGACTGTTCAAATGTGCAGAGGTTGATGGATTAGAGTACAATAGATATTTATCAGCTTCAAGATAGACCTAATGGAATTTCATCTCTGCTATGTCAGTGTAATTCTTCAAGTCAATGGTGACCTGTAATAGAGTAGAAGAGACATTCCTATCACTAATACCATTCTGGCTACATGAAGAACCCCCTCTCGTTGGATAATTTTTTTAATAATAATAATAATAATAATAATAATAATAATAATAATAATACACACAGATCCTTTATTCAACGTTAATTACTTACTCGGTCCTTTTCCGTGCACTGTTTTCGTGTAGATCCAGTAGGTTGATCACAGCTTGTCCCAGGAGCTTGTCTAGTCCCACCAGAGCTCGGTGCATTATTATGATATACAGTGTGCAGCGTTCAGCATTGCCATGGTGGAACAGTGGCAGGTCAAACGTAGCCTCTTCCTTCCATACCGGTGCGACACATTTTTCGGCAACAGAGGTAGAAAACTTGTCTTTGGCCACCTGCATGATGGCATAGGCATCGTTGGTACCATTCTTTCCTTTGATCCTCAAATTCCTGGCTTGGAACACCGTAACCTGTACGCTTGTGGGATACCACTGCTGGCTTTGGTCAGCCAAAGCCATTTCAAAGCTTTAGCGAGCGAGCTATGCTTTGACAAAAAACAGCTTCGGCAGGTTTTAGGATATCCTAACGACGTTGTTTTCACTTCCAGAGACTGACCAAACGTTACTACCGGTAGCTCGTCGTCCTCGGTAATGTATAATGACGATTATCGACTCTCGGCCGGGTATCTGTGATGATGTCTGATGTCGACACATTTGACACTCCCAGTTCACTCTACAATACCACTTACGTAGTCGCTATGACAAGGATAGTCTGAGTAATTTAACTAACCTTATATATCAGTCTAAATTAGCTAATGTAACGCAGGTGTTTGTCCTTACTACTAGCTAACTTAATGGCTAGGTAAAGATTAAATATCAATAACTTTTTAAAGCTAGCTTACTAGCTGCTTTAACTTCACCAAATTCAGACGTTCGACAAGGACCATCGTATAACATTTTGTAATATACGCAAATTGTAGTCTGCGTTCTCATACAAATGTCAAATACTAACACAACGACTGTCTGTAATAATTGCTTTTCATTGACTGTTTTGACTTTTTTCTTTGTTGAACGATAAACATCCTCATCAACCATTCTTCCCGCCCATACTCTCCCATATTCTTATCTGATTGGTTAAAATTCACGTCAATAAGTTAACGACCTACCACGATTGGACAGTGGCGCTGGTGCCATAGTAACGTGTATTACTCCGTCTTTTAATCGCCACTACGCACAGGTCTAGGATGAGTTTACCATCCCTGAATCTCCCAACCCAGGCCCACGCTGACATTACGTTTGTAAACTTGCTGACCAATTGTTTGTAAACTACACAACATATTGTAATACAAAAATGTTTAGTGACAAAGGTTTCAGCTTTGTTGAATAGAGAAGAAGATGTCACAAATTAGACCACAACGTCAAGAACAGCTTCAATATGAACAGAGGCTTCAGGAGCAGCTGGTGCTCAGACAGCCAGTCACTGAGTTTCTCAGACTCCTTCATTCGCATTCACCTCATGTTCATATCAGAGATGCAGTATTGCCCCGTCAGTATGAGAATAAATGACAAAATACTAAAGTTGTATTTATTGTATTTATTTAGCATCAGAGTTTATTTTACAAGGCACAGTCTGAATTTCTTGAACAATATATTATTGAATTAAAAAAGTTATTCCATACTGATGTCATTATGACAAATGAAATATAAATATACACACAACATTTTGAAAATCTCCCTTTTTCATTTCGAGATGAGTGGTCACAAAACTTGGAAATCATTTAGGGACCAATGGGATGAATGTTAGTAAATGGATGAAATGTTAACAATCTGGGCAACCATGAGTGGAAAAAGACAACACATTCTGCCATTGTGTTCTTGCACGTGTTGACATTTTACACCTAATGGAAATGAGTGGAACAAGCATGATGGTTTTTCTACAGACAATAATAAGGAAGGTAAGTGCAACCACTGCTTTGTACTTAACACAACTCTGAACGTTGTCAGTTTGAGTTCTTCCTCATGTTATTATCATTGACCTAAAGGGAGAATTCAGGACCTAGTATAATGATACAATCTATGAAATGTATCCCGTTTGCTAAACACTGACGTTGAGGTAAGCTCTGCTAGTCTATACAATTCTTTGGCACAATCATTTTCCTGAACACATTGGAGTTGTTTAGCGGAGCTTATCTAAGATGAACGAAGCTGTTGCATTCTTATACACTAAAACAATTCATAATATGGTTTTACACAATATCGTATGATAAAGTGTGTGAAGCAACATGAGGAAACTATGTAGCATAAATTAACCAGAATTCTGTCATACATTTCTTTGTCTTTACTCTGAGTCTTGTACATAAACATAAACAAATTGTGTAGAAGTAGTTGATGGTTACTGTAACATGCTTAGAAGCCATTGTTTTATGAGGTGAATGTGAGTTTCAGTAAGCGCTTATCTTGGTTCATGTGATATAAACCAGAGCTATTTACAGCATAATAAAACAGCCATTAACATATTCTCCTTCCTCCAGATGCAGATGGCAAACTCAACATGGTTTAAACTGAAGCATCCCTTTATATCAGTGCATGAACAATGATGTTTGAAATCCTGGAGGGGGCAGTCTACATCCATGTTCAAATAAGTATAAATCCAGAGATTTGAAAGTCCAAGAGGGAGCGAGCACAGTAAGGGAAAAGGCGGTAAGGAATGATGGGGAAGTTCGTATATAGAAATCCCCATGGACATTACAGAGTACATGCCAGGGTCAAAGAAAAGGTCACTCTTAGTTCATTTGTCCATATACTGATACTTGTTCAATCCTGTTTATTAGGGGAGGAGTTCCCTTTCAGTGCTGATGCGTATTTGAATCCAAGTCAATACGATTTAGTAAAAAATGTTTTAAAAACTGCATTCTCTCATCCTAGATTGAGAATCATACGCACAAACACACAAGCATACATACGCACACACACATGCCCACATACTCACAATACTACAAGAAAATATAATAAAAGCAAAAAGATTCTTCATAGAGGAAATGCACAGCCGTACTGTGGAAATGGACAATCTTAGATTCCATTTAATGCTATAGTCGATATGCATAGAATAAGAATACAAATAAAACAATAAAGCTTTACTTAAGGTATCCAAAATCAACATTAGCTGGTAGAAATTCCTGTGACGTGTGGAATAAATGAGTATTTTAGTTTTGAAATATGAGTTACAAAAGTACACAAAAGATAGGCCTTAAATTCATGGCAAACCCAACAAACAG
Organism: Thymallus thymallus; assembly: GCA_023634145.1. Classification (NCBI taxonomy): domain Eukaryota; kingdom Metazoa; phylum Chordata; class Actinopteri; order Salmoniformes; family Salmonidae; genus Thymallus; species Thymallus thymallus. The sequence continues at coordinate 19,496,905 of CM042402.1, read as the reverse complement.
TTGTTATGTATGTGATAGAGCTGAGAGTACAGGACATGGTTGTCTTCATACGCATCCTATACCACCATTGTAATGGAAAGCCAAATGGCTGGACACAAAAGTAGCAAGCAACACAACCCCATAATAATAATCTCTTTTACACATTAAAAAGAAACAACCTCACCATGATCTGAATCCCAACTTGAGATCCACATGTGAAACTAGAAGTTTTGTGCAATTCTTTCAATGTTATTTACACGAAAGTCTGAGGTACACACATGGATCTCATATTAGGATTCATCTATATAGGTGTAGGAGACTATAACAACAGTCCAATCATATCAAATACTTCAGGGTCCACTGTGGACAGGTGCTGGGAAAAAGCTAGGGTCACACTGTAGTTTCACTCTTCCACATACTTTTCATGCCCACAGAGTTCTGGGAATGGTCCGTGCCACTTGTGTCCAACTCCAGCTCTATCACAGAGCTCTTGAGGGTGCCGTTAGGGGCAACCCCTGGCACAGTAGTAGTGATGCTGTTCAGAGGGTAGGAGCTGCGCTTAGCTTCACGCTCTGCAGCTGCTGCCAGTTTCAGATTGTCTCGGCTGGCGCTGCGCCTATTACCTTGCATAACCACCCTGCTGGCCACAGAGGGGAGCAGAGGGAAGGGCTTACGACTTCCGCTGCTGCCCCCATCACTACCCTCTGAGGGGCTGGTAGCCACTACCTCCCCCACTCTCCTACCATTACCGTTGGCTAGCGGGCTGGCCTGGCTCTCAGAGTGGCTGTGATGTAGGCTGCCGTTCTCACTAGTGGCCTGTTTGTGGGCTGGATGGACAGCGTTGTGCTGCTCTATACCTGTAGGTCCCAGTGCTCCCATGCTGCCCCCTCCCCCACCAGCCCTCAAGGCTTTGAGACGGTAGTGACCTCTGCCTTCACCTCGGTGGTGATACTGGCTGCTCCCTTGTTTAGTTCTGCCACTGACCTTCCTCCTCTGAGGCTGGACAAGGGCTACAGAGCCTATGGTGGGCAGCAGGTTGTTAGCTTGCTTGTTGTTATTGTCCATACTGTTGCATGATGGGGCATGAGTGGTATTGTTGGTGTTGTCTTGTGCCACCTGCAGCAGGTTGGTAAGCTTGCAGGGCCCAGGGCCCACAATGCTGATCCCACTGGGGGTGGAGGAGGACCTGGCTGATGAGGAGTTGTGGGGATCCCCTGGAGGATGGCAGCCAATGAAGATCTGGGATCCCTGTTCAGAGGTGGTCTGCATCCCACTAACAGTGGTGCAGGTGTGTGTGTAGACTGGCATAGGCTGGGAGCGTTGATACCCTGGGCAGCAGCCCAGCCAGGAGGCTTGCACATCCAGGCGTCGAAAGCAGTGGTGCACCACAAGGAACACTCCCAACATGGTGGCAGCTACCCCATAGAGACAGCTAAACAACAGGCTACTGTACCCTGTCAGCCACATGGCCATGGCTCCACAGCCCCACAGAGCCAGGAACAGGAAGTGGGTGGCCACCAGCACCAGGAACTGCACCTTCAGGGAGTACTGGTCCTCTGGGGTCAACGCAGCGTGCATGGTCCCTACCACAGAGTCTGTTGACAGGAGACTAGTGCTTCCACCCAGGGCTGGCTGGTTCTCAGGCACAGGGGAGGACATGGAGGATACTGGTAACTCTTTGGACACCCGCTGCCTCAAGCGAAACACAGTGCACAGGAAATACATCCAGGTGACCAATACCGCCAAGCCTGCAGGGACAAAGAAGGCCCCCAAACTGGGCTGCCACACCAACCAGCAGCTGGAAAATGCAATAAATAAAGTCAGTAAGGTCATATCAAAAGAAGGATACCTTGTGTATTCAAAATCTCATAAACAATGTCAAATTCAACTCTTGAATAATCACTAAACCAAAATATACTGTGTCAAGGGTCAATGGTAAAATGAGAAGCACTCACTAAGGGCTGTTGGCCCCATAGTTGTTGACGTTGACAGCTGCAGTGATGCCACATATGATGAGAGGAACACCGCCAGCTATTAGATAGAACCTGTATTCAGGAAAGTCAAGTTAGAGGGATCAGACAAAATGAAAAAGAAAGTAAGAGTGAAACGACAACTAAAACCCAAAGACTGTATGACAAATTATATTTCAGTTTCTGTTCATTTTGTATGAGATGTAGGGGCTTTGCTCCAGCAAGCGTACCTTTCACAGCTGTAATGATCCCTAGGCTAGCTGTCTGTGACCTCCTGAGCTGAACTGAGCTGTTAGTTGGGCAGCCTCTCTGAGCTAGCTGATAAAGTGTAACAAAGGGCAACAGGCTGCTGGGGTGTTGTGATTTATCACAGGGCCAGGCGTCATTGAAGGGCGACAGAGGGGTTTGGGAATGCCACAGAGGTCAACAGTACAGTGCATGATCACAGCCAGGGAGCACCAGGGCAGTAGGGTAAAGGGGGAGGAAGAGGGGAAGGTGCCGTAATGAGGGGACAGTGCGCACCCTCCATCACCCTGGCCAGATTTACGATATTCTCCTCAACCTCTGTTATCCCTGGCTCATACATTCCTCTCCTCCCCCGCTTTGGTCTCAGCACTCTGCATCTGTCACTGCTGCTCTTTTGTGCCTTAGCAGTAGTCTACTGTTTTTCCCTCCAAGGCTTTCTAAAACAGAAGATCCTTGGTTCTAAACACAATGGTGGTCTTTGATATGACACAGTTTGGGTGTCCGTTCACATGAATACAGTCATTTAAAATAGCTCCCCACAATGAGCTCCCAACTCAACCATTGACCTGTTTGACAATGACTCACAACCTTTCTCATATAAAAGTCGACTCTGTCTCACCCTGATGACATCACTGACCTGAGCATAGGCCGCTGAGTAGGTGGAACAGGAGACTCTCCCTCTGGTTGCCGTGGCATCCTCCAGACAGCCTCTTTGTAGAGGACTCTAGCATTGACCCCGATCCACAGCAGAGTAGACAAGGAGGAGTAGTGGAGAGCAATTCCCACCTGACACAAATCACACAGGGTCATACACACAGCCTACACACACACCACACGTAGAGAGCATGAGCTGGGTTCTGAGAGGAGAGGGACTTACTGCCTGGCACACCATTGGATAGCTGGTCAGGGTGATGCCTCCTGCGTAGACGGCTGTGGTCATAGCGATGTGGAAGCAGGTATTGAGTAACGTGTGCCAGCTCTTTCTGGATATGTTTATATAACTGCAGGGGGATGAAAACAAAGGAGAGCATTAGATGAAGACACTTAGGTCAGATAGCACACACACACACACACACACACACACACACACGCACACGCACACGCACACACACACGCACGGTACCTGTGGTGTAGTATGTGTGTGATGATGATGGTGAAGAGGCAGAGGAGGAGGATTGCAGTACAGGTATAGACCACAGGGTGGAGTACCCTCACTGACATGGGTGGGGAGTGGGGGAAGTCAGGAACCTCCTAGGAAAAATAATTATTAATATCTTTGCAATGACCACACTCTGGGCCTTGGTATAAAATCTTGAGACCTTGAGAAAAAAACACGAACATTCATCCAGTGCAGTCATATTTTTTATTTAGATTTATTAGGATAGCAACAGCTAGTCTTACTGGGGTCCAACACATAACAAAAAAGACATTACAGACAAAATACTTAACAATTTACATACATTTAAAAACATTAACATTTAGTGTGTGTGTTTGTGCATTTATCAGTTACACATACATGTCAGTGCATACACACAACAGGTTTGCATACACACAACAGGTTTGCATACACACAACAAACCTTTTTTGAAACCAGGTTTGTTGTTCACTTGCGCTATATAAGATGTAAGGGCATTCCATGCGCTCATGGCTATGTATAATACTGTAAGTTTCCTTTCATTTGTTCTGTGAAAAGACCCCTGGTGGCATGTCTGGTGGGGCAAGTGTGTGTATGTCAGTGCTGTGTGTAAGTTGACTATGCAAACAATTTGGAATTTCCAAAACATTAAGGTTTCTTATAAAAACAAGAAGTGATGCAGTCAGTCTTTCCTCAACTCTTAGCCAAGAGAGACTGGCATGCATAGTATTAATAAGCCCTCTGATTACAATGAAGAGCAAGATGTGTCGCTCTGTTCTAGGCCAGCTGCAGCTTAACTAGTTATTTATTTTGAGCACTTGACCACTAGACTGGACAATAATCAAGATAAGATTAAACTAGAGCCTGCAGGACTTGCTTTGTGGAGTGTGGTGTCAAAAAGCAGAGCATCTCTTTATTACAGACAGTCCTCTCCCTATCTTCACAACCATTGAATCTATATGTTTTGACCATTACAGTTTACAATCTAAGTTAACACCAAGTAATTTAGTCCCCTCAACTTGTTCAACAGCCTCACCATTCATTACCAGATTCAGCTGAGGTCTAGAACTTAGGCAATGATTTGTACCAAATGCAATTGCTCTTAGTTTTAGAGATGTTCGACCAGTTTATTTCTGGCCACCCATTCCAAAACAGACTGAAACTCTTTGTTAAGGGTTTCAGTGACTTCCTTAGTTGTGGTTGCTGATGCATACAGTTGAAGTCGGAAGTTTACATACACTGATGAGGGGAAAAAAAACTATTTAATCAATTTTAGAATAATGCAGTAACGTAACAAAATTAGGAAAAGGGGTCTGAATACTTTCCGAATGCACTGTACTTCCATAATTGTTTTTCAACTGATACCGGGGGACCTTCAGGCGAGTCTTGTGAGACCTGAGGGCGTCCTAGAGCATCCAATCCAAGGGCGTCCAATCATCAGGAAAACATCCCTTTTCATCACCAGTGCACCAGTTAACAAGATCATCCTCTGCCTCCCTTTGCTTCAACGCCATAACCCCACCATTTCATGGTCGAGGATGAGAATCACAGACTGGTCACCTGTATGCCGGAGGACCGGTTTCCCTGTTCCCTGTGGTTCCACGTTGATTGAAAGTCCTGTGGTTGCCCTTCAGCCCAACATCCCAGTGGTATACCAGGACCTGCGGGAGGTTTTCTCCAAGACCCGAGCCACCTGTCTCCCTCCTCCTTGCCCCTGGGACTGTGCCATCAACCTGCTTGCCGGTGCAACACCTCCGTGCAGACACATCTACCCTCTGTCTGTGGCTGAGGCCCAGGCCATGGAGGATTACATTCAAGAGGCGCTCCAACAGGGTTTCATCCGCAAGTCCACTTCTCCTGCGTCGGCTGGTTTATTCTTCGTGGCCAAGAAGGATGGAGGATTACGTCCATGCATTGATTACAGAGGACTCAATGAAATTACGACGAAGTATCAGTACCCTGATACTTCAGTGCTTAAACATCCAGATCCAACGATATCCTTTGTGGTGGAGGTGGACGCTTCCGAGGGGGTAGTTCTGTCTCAACGACAGGTTAATCCACAGAAGTTGTACCCATGTGCGTTTCACTCTAAGAAACTGTCCCCTGCAGAGAGGAACTGTGACGTCGGTGATCGTGAGGTCCTGTCGGTGAAGTTGGCATTAGAGGAGTGGAGACAATGGCTGGAGGGCGCCAAGGAACCATTCGTCATTCTCACCGACCATAGGAACCTGGAGTACATACGGACAGCAAGGAGGCTGAATCCGCATCAAGCAAGGTGAGCCCTGTTCTTCAAAAGGTTTGACTTCACGCTGACTTATCGCCCAGGTTCAAAGAACACCAAGGCAGATGCCTTGTCCAGCCTCTTCGATTCGGGAGAGGGCCCTGTCCTGAGTGTGCCTATAATCCCATCCTCCCGAGTCGTAGCGCCTGTGGTCTGGGACGTAGATGTGGAAATCTGCCAGGCTCTGGAGAGGGAGCCCGCACCCACTAACTGTCCTCCTGAGTGCATTTTCGTTTCCACAGGGATAAGGCACCAATTACTGACCTGGGCACACACAGCTGTCGTCGCTGGACATCCAGGTATTACTCGCACCATTCAATCCATCTCTGGGAAATACTTGTGGCCCACCTTAGCGCAGGACATCACTCGCTCCGTCAACTCCTGACAGTTTCACCACCATTTTGGTGGTTGTGGATAGATTTTCAAAATCATGTTGTTTAATCCCTCTTTCTGGTCTCCCTACTGCCATCCAGGTCGCTAAGGCACTCTTCCAGCAGGTCTTCCGACATTATGGCCTTCCGGAGGACATTGTCTCCGACCGTGACCAACAATTCACATCGCAGGTATGGAAAGCCTTTATGGAGAAGCTCGGGGTCACGGTCAGCCACACTTCTAGGTACATACTTACCTGGCAAGGGAGATACCGTGATCAAGAAGGCGGTTCACCCAGGGCGAGGTTCAGCCATTGCACTCCGGCTGTGCTGACCACTGCGAATTTCCCAAATGTGGAAATCTCGATTGCATAATTTCTGGTAGTGGGGGACTGCGTTCGCGCTCTCCCCTGATTTTTTTTATTTTTTTTTTTTTTTTTTTTTTTAATGAAATTTCCCCCCCGGGGGATCAATAAAGTACCTATCTATCTATCTATCTATCTACTGGCCTCAGTCCAACGGGCAGGTGGAGAGGATGAATCAGGAGCTGGGGAGGTTCCTAAGGAGTCACTGTCAGGACCGGCAGGGTGAGTGGGCACGTTTCCTTCCATGGGCAGAGTTCGCCCAGAACTCACTGCGTCATTCCTCCACTGGGTTGACCCCTTCCAGTGTGTTCTGGGTTTTCAGCCGGCCCTGGCTACGTGGACTCCCGGCCAAACCGAGGCTCCTGCGGTTGATTGGTGGTTCCGGCACGCAGAGGAGGTGTGGAGCGACACCAGGAGGTTTGTCATTATTGATCAATAACAATAATTTTTCCACCCCTCCCACACTAACTTTACAAAATTCAAACTTACAATGCTTTTCTTTCATTGTTTATTTTTTTATGCATGAGTAGGATGGCTCACTGTTCATTGTTGGCATTCAAGTTTGCCCACTTTGCCAATTAAGTAATTATTAAAATAATTGGCAACATCAAATGGTTTTGTGAAGAATAAACCATCTGATTCGATGAAAGAATTTGTCTTTCTGCCCATAATTTCATTTACATCACTCATTGATCTTGGCTTCAAAATACAGTTTATTCTTCTGTTGAGTTTAGTCACATAATTTGCAGTAAGTCAGATGTGCAGTTATTGAGTTATTAGCCACTCCTTTTGCCCAATCTCTTTCAACCGTACAGTTTTTCAATTCCTCATGAATCCATGGAGCCTTAATCTCTAACAGTTAGTTTCTTAACAGGTGCATGTTTATCAATAATTGGAAGAAGCAATTTCCTAAATTCATCAAGTGCAGCGTCAGGATTCTCCTTATTAATCACATCAGACCACCAAATATTTGTAACATCATCCACATATGAGTCACAGCGAAATATTTTGTATGATCTCTTTTACACTATTTTAGGCTCAGCTTTTGAAACGATGGCTTTCCTGGATATAGACACTATATTGTGATCACTGCATCGAATGGGTATGATTTTGATGATGATTTTTTGATGATTTTGTTCCTGTAGTGTTTGTAAACACCCTGGTAGTTGATTAATAACCTGAACCAGATTACAGGAACTGGTTACAGTGATGAAGAAATTTCCCCTCGGGGATCAATAAAGTACCTACCTAAACCTACCTACCTACCTAAACCTACCTACCTACCTACCTACCTACCTACCTACCTACCTACCTACCTACCTACCTACCTACCTACCTACCTACCTACCTACCTACCTACCTACCTACCTACCTACCTACCTACCTACCTACCTACCTACCTACCTACCTACCTACCTACCTACCTACCTACCTACCTACCTACCAGCGTCCTCTTGAGCGGACAGCTTGATGAAAAACAGTCAATATTCAGGTCCCCAAGAAAGTAGACTGTTTACATCACATACCTGTTTACATCACATACCCTATCAAGAATATCACACATATTATTTAGATGCTGACTGTTAGCACTTGGTGGCCTATAGCAACACCCCAAAAGAAAAGGCCTTAGATGTGCCAGGTGAACCTGCAACCACCACACTTCAATAACATTTGACATAATATCTTCTCTAAGCATTACAGGTATATGGCTCTGAATATATACAGCAACACCTCCCCCATAAGAATTCCTGTCTCTTCTATAGATGTTATATCCTTGTATTGCTGCTGCTGTATCATCAAAGGAATTATCTAAGTGAGTCTCAGAAATGGTAATATATGAATGCTATCTGATGTTAGCAAGTTATTGATTTCATGAACCTTATTTCTAAGGCTACATACAGTCGTATGCAAAAGTTTGGGCACCCCTCTGAGGCTGCATAATAATTTACTCTGTCGTCACAGAAAATGATCACAGTGGCATGCCATTCATTTTCTAATAAAAGCTGAGTACTGGGGTATTGTCCAGACAAAGATTTTTAGTGTAGCAATATTAAGTTGATGAAATTAAATCAGATGTGAAAAATAGGCTATGCAAGAATTTGGGCACCCTTGTCATTCTGTTGATTTGAATACCTGTAACTACTTAGCACTGATTAATTGGAACACACAATTGGTTTGGTGAGCTCATTAAGCCTTGAACTTCATAGACAAGTGCATCCAATCATGAGAAAAGGTGGCCAATTGCAAGTTGTTGTTCTCTTTGACTCTCCTCTGAAGAGTGGCAACATGGGGGCCTCAAAACAACTCTCAAATGACCTGAACACAAAGATTGTTCAACATTATGGTTTAGGGGAAGGCTACAAAAAGCTATCGCAGAGATGTAAGCTGTCAGTGTCCACTGTGAGGAACATAGTGAGGAAATGGAAGACCACAGGAACAGTTCTTGTTAAGGCTAGAAGTGGCAGGCCAAGTAAAATATCGGAGAGGCAAAGGCGAAGGATGGTGAGAACGGTCAAAAACAGCCCACAGACCACCTCCAAAGACCTACAACATCATCTCGCTGCAGATGGTGTCACTGTGCATCGTTCAACAATTCAGCGCACTTTGCACAAGGAGAAGCTGTACGGGAGAGTGATGCGGAAGAAGCCTTTTCTGCACACACGCCACAAACAGAGTCGCTTGAGGTATGCAAACGTACATTTGGACAAGCCAGCTTCATTTTGGAATAAGGTGCTGTGGACTGATGAAACAAAGATTGAGTTATTTGGTCATAACAAGGGGCGTTATGCATGGCGGCAAAAGAACACAGCGTTCCAAGAAAAACACTTGCTACCCACAGTAAAATTTGGTGGGGATTCCATCATACTGTGGGGCTGTGTGGCTAGTGCCGGTACTGGGAATCTTGTTAAAGTTGAGGGTTGCATGGATTCCACTCAATATCAGCAGATTCTTGGGAATAATGTTGAAGAATCAGTCACAAAATTGAAGTTACGCCGGGGCTGGATAATTCAACAAGACAACGACCCAAAACACTGCTCAGAATCTACCCGGGCATTTATGCAGAGGAACAAGTACAATGTTCTGGAATAGCCATCCCAGTCCCCAGACCTGAATATCATTGAGAATCTGTGGGGTGATTTGAAGCGGGCTGTCCATGCTCGGCAACCATCAAACCTAACTGAACTGGAGATGTTTTGTAAGGAGGAGTGGTCCAAAATACCTTCATCCAGAATCCAGACACTCATTAGAGGCTATAGGAAGTGTCTAGAGGCTGTTATTTTAGCAAAATTAGGCTCTACTAAATATTGATGTGATTTTTGTTGGGGTGCCCAAATTTATGCACCTGTCTAATTTCGTTTTGATGCATATTGCACATTTTCTGTTAATCCAATAAACCTAATTTCACTACTGAAATATTACTGTGTCCATCAGTTATTTGATAGATCAAAATGAAATTACTGATCCAAACACCCAATTATTTAAAAATGGAAATCATGGAAATTGTCTGGGGTGCCCAAACTTTTGCATACGACTGTATATTAATATGGACTATTTTCAGCCCTTTCCTGGGTAGCTTATCATAGATAGAGATAATAATATGGAAAAGTGCAAACAAAGCAAGATAAAAAATATATATACATTCAGCAGTCCATTATTCAGTTGGTGTGTGTGTGTGCTGCAGGGTTGAAGATATGAACCCATAGGCTTGGCTCTCTTTGGGAGGGAGGGTGGACAATGAACCTGTCATTGCGGATGTAAGCAATGTCCGCACGTGCTCTGGCAGCTTCATGGCTGGGATAAGTTCTCTCCTCTTCTGGCACACAGCTTCAGGATAGTCCTCGTTGAGCAAGATGTATGTTACTCTCAAGTTCTTGGCTCTTTCCAGAACAGCTTCCTTGTCCTTGAACCTCAGGAACTTGACCAATATCGGCCTGGCCCTGTCATCTGGGCAGGTGGTGGATTTTCCAGTCCTGTGAGCACGCTCAATCTCAATCTTCCTGAGGTCCATCTTCTGTTCCTCCAAGTTCATTTCTTTCACTTTGAACTCCGTCCAGGTCTCATGTGGAGATTCTGCAATTACGTCCACAACAATGTTGTTCCGCCTTGATTGTCCCTCAAGATAATCTGATTTCTCTGTCATTGTTATCATGGATTCACACACAGAACTGATGTCCTCTCTCAATGACTTACAGATTGCTGTCATCTTGCCGTTCTCCTGTTTAAACTCATCAAGCTGACCCTGGGAGAACTGCATACTCTTCTTTAGGTCCTGGACCTCTCTGGTCAGGTCGTCCATTCTTTTATTAGTTGACTCCATCTTATTTGGACACAACACTTGCTGTAACAACTGCTAGAAGAACAGTGATAGAGAAACACCACAGTCCTCAACGGTACTCCCGCCAGCTTTGGTCTTTGTCATGGTAGCAACATAGGTTACGCTATTACTCCTCGCAGTTCCAGACAGGGCAGGTCGCAGGGAAGATTGGAAACAACAGCAACAAACATCAGGGATCTAGACAGCCACAATGGCTATCCACATCGCAGGCTGCGTTCAAGCCCTCATGAAAACCCCACTAGCTTGATAGGGAGCTAGTTAGCAGCTAGGCTAGCTGCAAAGCCATGCAGTTCCTCAGACCTGGCCTTGGTCGGCAGGATCACTGGACAGATAGTAGAGGTCCAAGCAACTGAAGACAACCGTGTTGCGAGATCTAAACTCAAAAAGGTAGCTAGCGAGTATCTTAACTTTTTAAATAGACTTTCAAAACAGCAAACTTTCCAAAACAACAAATCGAGCTCTCCCTCGTTCCGCATTCAACAGGAAGTGACGTGTTGTGCAGTGCATGTTGTGCGTAGTCATCATCACATTACATCCAGCCTGTGTCTCTGAGAGTGAGTGAATGATCCTAGGATGTGCTCCCGCCCTACCTGCAGCACGGCGTAGTTGCTGAGCACAGAGCAGCGCAGGGTGGAGGTGGCAGAGTCGGTGTGGGCCAGTAGGCAGCCCTCCTGGCTCCACCCCCCCTGCTGCTGCAGGGCCTGCAGGCTCCAGTGGGCTGCCACCGGGTCGCTTCCCGGGATCGAGTGGCGCAGGGACACCAAAATGGGCTCCGAGTGGATCCACATACTGCAGCCGTCTGCCACACAAAGGAGGAGATGACCATCACTATTACTGTCACCAGCTCATACATTTGTATTTTGTTATTATCTTAAAATAATTTGACCCGTAAATGTGTTGAATTGTGTAATAAAAGTGTAATAGCTGCTCCCTCACCTAGGCCTACGTAGATGACAGGGCTGTTGACACTGCGTCTGCGAGTGTGCTCTCCAGGACCGCTGGTGTTCCCTGAGAAAGGAAAAAACCTCCCTGTACGGAATGCCACAAACTGGAGTTTACAGTCTGATGGGGCGTCCGGGGGGAACAGAGAGGCAGGGAGAACCACAGAGGCCAGGGCTACAGCATTCTAGAGTTACGGAGGGACAGAGAGAGAGAGAGAGACAAACACAGAGAGAGAGAGAGAGAGAGAGAGAGAGAGAGAGAGAGAGAAAGAGAGAGAGAGAGAGACCCTATTAGCAATGGAATATGAAACAGAACTTTCAAACACCAAACAACAAAATCTAAAACCTTAGGATTTTCTCCCTCTTTCATGTCAGCTGTTGTAAATGACTGTGCTACATGCGGATCCATGCCATCTCCACTATGTCAAGCCCTGAGGTGTGTTCCCTCTAATGAGAACCGTATGCACTGTCTGCCATTGTACCACAGACACACAACCACAGTCCTGTTTGTGGGTGAGGTTGGGTTCAGGTCTGGGTGAGGGAGACAGAGGCAGTGCTTACCTTCATGGGGAAGTTGTTTAGGGAGGTGTTGTGGGTGCCCGTGGTGCAGCGGAAGCGGAGTTGCTGTTCGTGGGTGGGCTCTGCCCTCTCCATTCCCTGGTTGTCTAACAAGGTCTCCCGGCGTTGGTAAGCTGTGCAGCTCATGCCAGTGAAGTGGGCCGGACGGATAAGATGGGCCTCCATTACAATGTTCCTGGAGAGCTATAGGGGGAAAACAACGTTGCTTACATTTAGGACTGTTAGATAAAAAATAATATATTACCTAAAAACTTCAAATGCAACAGTTGTTGTACCAGGGAGAGGTCCTGGGCATGGCTGTGGAGCTGGGGCCAGGCCAGAGTCTCCAGAGAGTGGACTATGGAGCTGCAGGCTTTCTTCTCTCTCTGGGCATGGGCCAGGATCTGACTATCAACCTGCATCAGGTTACTGCCCATCTCCACCAGCACCTCTGACAGCTGACTCACACATACACACAGGTAAAGACATGAAAAAACAAGCATAAAAAAAACAGGCATTCACATGAACATTAACGCATTCACATTAACACAGGGGGCAGAAAGTAACGTATCATGAATATTCAAGTCAAAAAGTCCTTATCAACTCTTTCCAATTCAAGACAATGCAGACACAAAATAGAAACTGAGAAACATGCATTGAGGGTTTAAAGATCTCATTGTCCCACCTCTCGCAGTGGTCGGACATATTCCATTAATTTCTCCATCATCTGGGCCACGTACATCACGTCCATGGTGTCAGTGAAACCGGATGCCTCCATGGTGGACATGCGTACCTGATGTGCCAGAGTGACCGCATTAGAGGTATTGATGGGCATCTGGAAAAAGAGAGAGAGAGAAGTATGATTAGTATAAAGTAAATAACTAATACTGTATGTTTTGTTACTTTTACACATTTATCTTTTAGGCAACAACTATTTAAATATTACTACCATAAGACATGTATCATACTTTGATGTCATAGGTACTGGGCTAAGTTAATTTGGGACAGCCCAAGCACAACCCCTGGCACTGACCAGGATGAACGTGTGTAGGACCCGTGTGATGTCATTGGTGTAGAGACAGTTGTCGTAGTCTCCCTCCTCCCAGCTCCCTGAGCGGTCACAGTATCGTGATGCCTGCTTCTGCTCCACATCGCCCCCCATGGACAGGGAGGGGTAGCGTAGCTGCAGACAGTACTGGTAGGAGGTGATACCTGCAAGGGTTCTGGGCCACCTAGAAAAACACACAAAGGGAGGAGGATGCAGAATGTTTTAATCATAAGGACTGTTATTATTGTGGATTTTGTTTCTGGAGATGGGAATGATTGTTTTCTTCCTCACTTGAACTCTCCCCGGTTGTTAGTGACTCTTTCCTCCGGACAGAAGGAGGCGCTGTTCTCCAGCACCACTATCTCCACGCTGCGGGAGGTGTTGCCCCGCCCAGTGGCCACCACACACTCCCACTCTCCACTGGCCTCCACATGCACGTTGGACAGGATGAGCTCACTGCACCGAGGAGACAGCACATCAGTCACTGCCATCGCACTCACACAGACAGCACACCACATGTCCTATCAGCAGAAACTAAACAAACAGTGTTTTCTTTTCATCAATTCATGTGAACCAAACACTGGCCTCATAAACCATTACTGAATCCAAAACATATTTCACTTAGACCTTGTTATAAAACATGAAAATAAGACATAATTGAGGAGTGCATTGAAAGGTAATTTTTAATTTACTTAACCTAGGTAAGTCACTTAAGAACAAATTCTTATTTACAATGACCTCCTACCAAAAGGCAAAAGGCCTCTTGCTGGGATGGTGGATGGGATTAAAATAAAAAATATATGACAAAACACACATCACAACAAGATAGACATCACAACACTACATAAACAGAGACATAAGACAACAACATAGCATGGCAGCAACACATGACAAAACAGCATGGTAGCAACACCACATGACAGAATGCTGGGCACACGACAGATATACCAGTGGACCCTTCAGTACTGTAACTTTACCTGGTGATGAAGGTGCAGTCATGCACCATGCTGGTCTCTAGACTGACGCCCTGTTCAGGGTCAGAGGTCACCAGCTGGCCGTTGTGGCGCCAGTGCAGCGTAGTGGTTTTGTCCAACAGGGCGGCGGTGCAGTGGAAGGGCAGCCGGTCCCCCTTGAAGACCACCTGGCGCTGGGAGGGTAGGAGAGACAGGGTGTGTAGCTCCAGAGGCCCATCTGAGTGAGGAGAAGGACACACAGCACAGCCAGGAGAAGGGAAGGCAGATGAGACCATAACAAATCACTCTGGGTTACTGCTCTCTCATTACACAGCCTCAGCTAAATATTTACGATGAAGCCATTATGAGCCTGCTTTTTTAGTAATATTGGATGCAGACAGCCCCAATTCATAAAGGCCGACCGCAGAGGCGGCACAACACAGCTAGTTGGCGCATTTAGAAAGACAGCCTACTGAGTAGAAGAGGAAATACAATAGAAAACAGGCCATGGGGATAGCAAAACATTGGGATAGCAAAACATTGGGATAGCAAAACATGGGGATAGCAAAACATGGGGATAGCAAAACATGGGGATAGCAAAACATTGGGATAGCAAAACATGGGGATAGCAAAACATGGGGATAGCAAAACATGGGGATAGCAAAACATTGGGATAGCAAAACATTTGTCTTTTTATTACTTTTCACAAACACCTACCTAACAGATAAGGCACATCTCACAATATCAGCATGAGAAAACAATGACTCTGTCATTCATATAGTTTTCATATTATATGAGGGGTGACAGTGGTGAACCACCGCATTCATAAGCATTCAATTTCCTGTCAAGACACTCACCACAGCTCAGCTGACTTTCCCTCAGTCCACGCAAGGGCTTTCCATGGAGGTTCCTGGGATAGGCACAGATGGTCTC
The DNA here is from genome assembly GCA_023634145.1 of Thymallus thymallus. Lineage (NCBI taxonomy): Eukaryota > Metazoa > Chordata > Actinopteri > Salmoniformes > Salmonidae > Thymallus > Thymallus thymallus. The sequence continues at coordinate 19,481,789 of CM042402.1, read as the reverse complement.
GTCCCCGAGCCGGGCTGTACTGGTGCGAAAGTAACCCAGCACCCAGCGCAGTCCACAGTCACATGACAGAAAGTCAGAGTTAAAGTTCCTGGTGAGAAAAAGCAGGGAGTTTTACAACACCATTCATCAGAGGAGATTACACTGAGGAGCGGGTGCACTTTCCCTCTAATGGCGTGTAGTCCAACAGCTCAGATCTATTCTCTGGTGGTCCATTATAGGATCATCATGTCAGATGTGACAAAAGGCTGTCCATTGCTTTAACTAAGCCTATAGGGAGAAAAATGTGATCAGACTGCCTAGATTGCATTTATATCGCTTACGAAGATTATACAAACATCTGTCTGGAGCAAACAGTGAAAAAGGTGATGACAGTTAGGAGCAGTGAAGGGTCAGAGGTCACAGTGAAGAGTACTCACACAAGCTTAAGAGAGGGGAGCTCCTGGAAGACTCCTGGGTCCAAGGTAGATAAGATGTTCCCAGAGAGGTTCCTAACAGGAGAAAACAGACAGATGTTTCTTCACGATCACTGTACTAGGTACCCACAATACTACACTAGGATGTGTTTCTTTATGGTCAGTCATTTAGCCTGCTTACAGTTTGTTGAGGTGTGTGAGTCCCTGGAACATGTCTGGAGTCAAGCAGCCAATGCGGTTGTTGGACAGGTCTCTAAGAGAGATAACAGGAACAGTGAGGTCACAGCGGTGAATAATGGTCATTTTTTCACCGAAGAATTGAATGACGAAGCTGTAAAACATTACGCTATATATATAAACCATCAACTTAATGAATACCAATGGTGTTTAAATGAGGTTTTCAACATGAAATATCCTTCTTATATAAGTTTTACTTTATTTATTTTACTATGGCAATATGTTTTTGTTGTCAAACTGATGGTTGCTGTGTAAAAAGTCATTAGGATGAAGAGTTGCAGAGTTAATAAAAAATAATGACATTGCACATTCTGTACTGTTTTCATTAATTAGGCTATTTTCTATTATAAACTGGGTGGTTCGAGCCCTGAATATATATATATATATATAAATAAAATGAACAAAAAACATTTAGTTATTCAAGTTTTTTTTGTGATCTCATTGGGAACAACTGGCTTCTCCAGCACATTGGCCAATAGACTTCCAATTCTTGTTTTAATTGGTTTACAATAACAAAGTCTTATCCAAAGTGGCTTTCTTGGCCTGTAGGCACATCTTTCACAATTTCCATTCATATAACTAGCCAGTGTGTAACACAGCAGGATAAGGAATTCAAATTTTGTAACACTCTCGAAGACCTGTGAATGTTCTTTATCGACATAGACCATAGAGCCTCTTCTAAAGCCTTATCACCAAAGAAGGAGCAAATGCACTCTGCAGGCCCTGCATGCTGTGTCTGCATGGTATAAGGACAGTGTCAGAGTCAGCCTTGTTCCACTGTCCCCCTGACAGGGAGCAGAGAGCTGTCGAGAGTGTGTCTTTATCTCTCCCTGTTTGTTTTGAAAAGCCCCAGACCTTGCAAGGAAAACACTAGCAGTACAGGGAGGGGAAAGGAGAGTCACGCAGCTCAGGGTAGAGGACCGGAGCCAACTGTTCAAACACACAATGAGTGAGCTACGAGCAGCCGCAAACTGCTGCCCTGTCACATCCAATGACGTGTGAGGAGCCTCTGCGTTGCCCTGAGGTTTCCATGGCGGCAGAGCAGGGCACCAGACATGTCATCCCAGGCCCCACAGAGATCAGCACAGACTAGCACATACACTTAGCACAGCCATCCACAACACATCTCTGAGCCAGCCAGGCTTTTATGATGACACTAAAACTGAGAATATATAGTTCAATATATAGTTTGTGTCATATATAGTTTGTGTTATGACTATGTGTGGTGGTTTTAAATAAATACTCAATACAGTGACATGCAGGGAAACCGTGGCAACTAACCCAACTATTTATATACATAATATGACTGTTTACAGTGCACAAGATATAACGAAAACAGAGCTTATACTGTATGCACTTACAGCTTCCGAAGTTTAGATAAACTTTGGAAGGCTCCAGGCATGATGGTGCTGATGAGGTTGCTCCTGAGGTCCCTGGGGAGAGAGAGAAAGAGAAATTAAAAGACCATAAGACATTAGACTGCATGTCAATGAGGAGACCTAGGGCCTTGCACAGAACTAGTTGAAACATTGGCCCATAACATCCACAAACTAAGGCTTAAGGGCAATCACCAGGGGTTCATTAAAATGTATTCATTTCTGAGTAAATAGAGTATGAACAGCGAATAACTGGATACAATATTCAGCCAATACAGAGGTTTCTTTAAAATGACTGGGAGTGGATACATATGCCCCAACCATGGCCCCACCAGCGGGACACAGCATTATATTTCTGCATTCAGATAGTTTGGAAATCTTACCCCAACAGCCACCTGGACTTGGGTCTAGCAAGGATGCCAATAGTTGACCACAGAAAATATAGCTGGAATCCAAGAGGAGTGCTACTCTTTCGGTACTCTTTTGAAAACGACTCTTCCCAAGATAAAGTTACTCTGGCTACTGCCAAACCATAAATATGAATTTATATCTTTGAAGATCTAATTTCATACTACCCGTCACATTTCACCCCACCCTCTTCCCGTGCCTTGCCCAGCCATGCCCATGTGTTAAACCACTCAACCACATACCCTTCTCCATCCGCATTCAGACCTGCCACAGAACTAACCCCTGAAACTCAGGGAAGCTCTTTATTGGCCAGGTGTGAATAGCAAGGTTGGAGGAGGTCATCAGACAAAGGGTTGCAGGCAGGACAAGGCTAACGTAGGAAGGCAATGTGATCCTTGTTCCTACTGCATAAAAAAATGCCTGCTCCCAAAGGAACAGCCACATAGGAGGATTTCCTTACAGAAGCTCCCAGACACCAACACCAACATTTAGGGAGGAAGCAGTCAACCCACCCCCCATTCCAATCCTTCCCAGCATGCCATTGTGGTAGCCAGAACCTTCAGGGACTTTCTGCTCCACTATCCCACAATGCATTATCTCCGATCGATTTTCCTAACCACACCACATCACACCATTCAAAAGGTTAGCCCCCCCCCAAACCTCAGACATCTCCTCGCCAACTCTTGTCCTCCGTCCAAGAGATGAGCTATTTTGATCAATCAGGGCAGATTCATTCTGAGAATGGTTTCCAGTGAATACAAGAGAGAGAGTAGCATGGCTACAATACCTTGAGATACAGGCAGGGCTTTTATTGGTCAGGATCTGTTTTGGTCAGGACTCTCCAGGGCCATCATCACGCATATCAGAATGACAGTATATACAGTAACATAAAGATAGAGCTGGCCTAGTGTAGTGTTGTCCTGGCTGAGACTGGGTGGACCAGAGACAGATGTGTCTATCTGAAAGGAGTAAGACAGACAGGCTTGGACAAAGCTGACCAGATTTTTCAGCACAGTATGCCAGCCCACAGACAGAACACTTCACAGCTTTTTACAGAGGTGGAAGTTTACCCTGACCTGAGCGCTCACAGAACTACGCTACCTGTCTGTTTGGTATGTGCTTCAACGCTGACCTGCAAGCCGTAGTCTGCACTTCTATGGAGAGAGAGAGAGAGAGAGAGAGAGAGAGGGAGAGAGGGAGAGCAAGAAATCCCTTGCATTAAGAAAATATCTGAGTGTGTGAGAGCGCAAAGGATCATATCACCTCAACCTTCCCTGCCACCCTAGACCCACTTCAATTTGCTTACCTCCCCAATAGATCAAATGATGATAATCTGTAATTTATTTCACCACAATGGTCTATTTATTGTCCTACCTCCTAACCTTACTGCATTTTGCACTACATTTTGCACTCTGTATATAGATTTTCTATTGTGTTTTTGACTATGTTTGTTTACTGTGTAACTCTGTGTTGTTTTTGTCGCACTGCTTTGCTTTGTCTTGGCCAGGTCGCAGTTGCAAATGAGAACTTGTTCTCAACTGACCTACCTGGTTAAATAAAGGTGAAATAAAAAAAAATATATAAAAAAATCCACTGATCATGCAATCACCATCACTCTGCACACTGCCCTTTCCCATCTGTACAAGGAATACCTATGTAAGAATGCTGTTTATTGACTATAGCTCAGCATTCAACACCATAGTACCCTCCAAGCTCATCATCAAGCTCGAGGCCCTGGGTCTGAACCCTGCCCTGTGCAACTGGGTCCTGGACTTCCTGACGGGCCGCCCCCAGGTGGTGAAGGTAGGAAACAACACCTCCACTTCGCTGATCCTGCATGCTCAGCCCCCTCCTGTACTCCCTGTTTGCCCATGACTGCGTCACCAAGCATGCCTCCAACTCAATCATCAAGTTTGCAGACGACACAACAGTAGTAGGCTTGATTACCAACGATGATGAGACAGCCTACAGGGAGAAGGTGGAGGCTCTGGGAGTGTGGTGCCAGGAAAACAACCTCTCACTCAACATTAACAAAACAAAGGAGATGATCGTGGACTCAGGAAACAGCAGAAGGTGCACCTCCCTATCTACATTGACGGGACCGCAGTTGAGAAGGTGGAAAGCTTAAAGTTTCTTCAGAGAGACGGTTAAACAGCCATCACTAGCACATTAGAGGCTGTTGCCTATAGGCATAGACTAGAAATCACTGGCCACATTAAGAAATGAAACACTAGTGTAATTACGCTAGCCCTTTTAGTGAATCGGCTAGGCAGAGATGTGAACAACATCGGGGGAACTGAAAGAACAACCGTGTCGATTCTGTTTCATTTTGTGACATCAGGAAAGCCGGTATAACCACATGACTGTAACTCTGCTTATTCATGTCCCTCAATTATGAGGCTTGCATCTGATTGTTGTATAAAACAAATGATTAAGTATAAGAATACTTTTGAAAACATAATGTGATTTAGTCTTCTAAATGAGAATTGGTTGTTTTATGGTAACTTATGCACAGTCAGTAGCCACGCCCAGGTGGGAACAAACATGATGAGGGGGGGCCCCTTTTCTATCCCAAGTATAAAAGCCCCCATGACACAATTCACACTAGTTCCCAAGAACGTGAGGAATAGCTCTACATGTTTAAAATGGCAAATTTCTACTAGACCACGCAAACCACGGTGTAAGCTAAGTTTGCAAATGGTTTAAACTACAACTCTACAGTCCAGAAAACGTGACAGCTTGCTCCACACGTTTAAAATGGTATGAGCTCTGAACTATTGATCACTAAAGAAGGAGTGAATCCTAGACTACAGTCTATATCAGTCTGCAGCTGAAAATGTGCGTACGTCTAGTACGAGAACACTGACTTACGTGGAAGCATCTACAAAGTGAGATGAACCTCTCACACCACGACGACCCGGAAGACTCTACAAAGGACAATGGCGACCTCTACTAACCAGAGCCTTACACCACCAACTCAGCTATTGAAGCCCAGCTTCCCATGTCCGATAGAGGCCAATTCCTTTGTCTTCCTTCCAAACCCCCCCTTCTCTCTGAATCTATTGTGTTATAAGAGCATATAAGAGTTATAATCGGTGTGCCAGAGAGTGCTACAGGAGGTCCTTCCTGCCGGCGGCTATTTAATGCCTCACCGGGGTGCCGTGCCGTCGGCAACACAGACCTGGAACTTGTGGGGTGTTAGGACCTAGTTGAACAATTGTGCATCCATCCTTGAGTAACTCTGGTCCGTAATCACTCATTCACTCAGGACTTATTTATTCATTCAGGTCTGTATATACATACTCATGTACAGTTGTTATATCATATCACGTGCAATATTGCAAGTAATTCTTGGACTTAACTTACGTAGTCATTCACTCAGGAATGCATTTAGTATCCTGTCAGTTGTATCTTTTTTTCATTGCTTTTAGTATATCGAATGTGCAATACGTGCAGTTATCTGTAATTAAACCCTGCACACTAAGGACTGTATTTTGAGGGAATTACTATTATTACCCCAAATTATATCATACACACATTTAGCATCTCTTCCTGTCATTTACCTGTACAGTTAATGTAACCATGCAAATATTCACGTACCTGTAAATTTAACTGTATATTTACCTGTACAGTTAATTTAACCATGCGAAATATTCACTTAACTGTTCATTTAACCAGTATGTCTATTAAGTAAACTATTATTACCCTCACTCATATCATACGCATTTTTAACTATTGAAGTATTTCTCTGCCATCGACCTGTATAGTATAGTTAACCATCCACCAATGTATAGTGTACATATTCAGCCAACCACCCATACTATGCAATGTCTTTTTATAGCTTTTTTGCACTCTAGACTTCTTGTATTTCTATACTTTTTAATACTGCCGCTCTATGTATCATGTATCGTGTATCTGTCTTTTGTGTATTTTCGTTCTGGTAAATACATTTCCCCTCGGAAATACCTACCTACCTACCTACCTACCTACCTACCTACCTACCTACCTACCTACCTACCTACCTACCTACAACCAAACTGTCTTGTTTTGTTAATGTCTCTAGGGAAAGTATTTACTGTATAATGTTAGGATGTTAGTTTGTGTATGGATGATTCATAGTAAAATCTGGGTTCTGTCACGTTCGGGTGTGTAGAGAGACCAAGGCGCAGCGTATCCATAGTTCGACATCTTTATTTAACGAACTGACGAACTATACAAAATAACAAATGATATATATGAAGACACACGTAGCACGAACACGGGACATAACATAACAATGAACCACGCCAACGGAGTGGAACACAGACATATAAGTAAGATCCCTAATTAGAGGTAATGCATAGCAGCTGCCTCTAATTAGGGATCCTACACACACACACCAGACAGAAATAGAAATGATAGATCTGCCAGACTCTGACCATAGAAATATAGAGAAGCAAAGCTTCTCTATGGCCAGAGCCTGACAGTACCCCCCCCCAAAGGCGCGGACTCCCGGCCGCAAGAAAATTAAACACAAACATGAGGGAAGGGTAAGGGAGGAAAAAAAAAACATCACACGATCGCAGGTGGCGGTTCCGGCCCCGGCGAAGTGGCTAGCTTCCTCCCCATTTCTACTGGGCCCGGTGTGGCTGGCGACTCAGGCCATTTAAAGGGGCAACCCACTGGTCCTGGAAATGACCATGGTGGGGCAAAAGGCTCAGGCCAAGGAGCGGGGCAAATAACCGGGCCAGGACTGGGCATCGGTGTAACAGGTGACTCCGGCCATATAAAGGGGCAACCCACCAGTCCTAGAAATGACCATGGTGGGGAAAAAGGCTCAGGCCATGGAGCGGGGCAAATAACCGGGCCAGGACTGGGCACCGGTGTGGCAGGCGACTCCGGCCATATAAAGGGGCAACCCACCGGTCCTGGATACAACAATGGTGGGGAAATAAGTTCAGGCCATGGAGCGGGGCAAATAACCGGGCCAGGACTGAGCACCGGTGTGGCAGGCGACTCCGGCCATATAATCGTCACGGAAGGTTCCGGGCTGTCGATCGTCACGGAAGGTTCCGGGCTGTCGATCTTCACGGAAGGTTCCGGGCTGTCGAGCGTCACGGAAGGTTCCGGGCTGTCGAGCGTCACGGGAGGTTCCGGGCTGTCGAGCGTCACGGGAGGCTCCGGGCTGTCGAGCGTCACGGGAGGCTCCGGGCTGTCGAGCGTCACGAGAGGCTCCGGGCTGTCGAGCGTCACGGGAGGCTCCGGGCTGTCGAGCGTCACGGGAGGCTCCGGGCTGTCGAGCGTCACGGGAGGCTCCGGGCTGTCGAGCGTCACGGGAGGCTCCGGGCTGTCGAGCGTCACGGGAGGCTCCGGGCTGTCGAGCGTCACGGGAGGCTCCGGGCTGTCGAGCGTCACGGGAGGCTCCGGGCTGTCGACCGTCACGGGAGGCTCCGGGCTGTCGACCATCACGAGAGGCTCCGGGATGTCGAGGCGCACCGACGGTCTGATGCGTAGAGCTGGCACTGGAGGCACCTGGCTGGGCTCACGCACTGGAAGTCGAGTGCGGGGAGTCGGCACGGGACGTACCGGACTGTAGAGGCGCACTGGAGGCCTGGTGCGTGGAGCTGGTACTGGAGGAACCTGGCTGGGCACACGCACTGGAGGTCGAGTGCGGGGAGTCGGCACGGGACGTACCGGACTTTGCACACGCACTGGAGGTAGAGTGTGGGGAGTCGGCACGGGACGTACCGGACTGGGGAGGCGCACTGGAGGCCTGGTGCGTGGAGCTGGCACTGGAGGAACCTGGCTGGGCACACGCACTGGAGGTCGAGTGCGGGGAGTCGGCACGGGACGTACCGAGCTAGGGAGGCGCACTGGAGGTTGAGTGCGGGGAGTCGGCACGGGACGTACCGGACTTTGCACACGCACTGGAGGTAGAGTGCGGGGAGTCGGCACGGGACGTACCGGACTGGGGAGGCGCACTGGAGGCCTGGTGCGTGGAGCTGGCACTGGAGGAACCTGGCTGGGCACACGCACTGGAGGTCGAGTGCGGGGAGTCGGCACGGGACGTACCGGGCTAGGGAGGCGCACTGGAGGTTGAGTGCGGGGAGTCGGCACGGGACGTACCGGACTGGGGAGGCGCACTGGAAGCCTGGTGCGTGAAGTCGGCACATGTGGCACAGGACTAATAACACGCACTTCAGGTCGAGTGCGGGGAGCAGGCACAGGACGTACCTGACTGGGAAGGCGCACTGGAAGCCTGGTGCGTGAAGTCGGCACATGTGGCACAGGACTAATAACACGCACCTCAGGGCTAGTGCGGGGAGCAGGCACATGACGTACCGAACTGGAGAGGCGCACTGGAGGCCTGGTGCGTGGAGTCGGCACTGATGGCGCCGGACTGGTGACACGCACCTCAGGGCGAGTGCGAGGAGCAGGCACATGACGTACCGGACTGGAGAGGCTCACTGGAGTGTAGCAGACTGCCGGACCCAGACTGGGCACCGATGGAGCGGACTGCTCTGGCACTGGAGTAGAGCAGACGGCCGGACCCCGACTGGGTACCGGTAAAGCGGACTGCTCTTTCACGGGAGTGGAGTAGGCGACAGGACACGGATCATTCCACTCCGACATTTCCCGTTCAACTTCCTCCGCTATCTCCCACATTTCCTCCAACACGTCTCCAAACTGGCTCTCCAAATAATTCTCCTCTTCTTCACTTTGCGCCCCCCATTTATATGTTGGGCACAGTGCATCCCACATGGAGAGTGGTACTGGTGCGTCCTCTTCCTTACCAGACCACCCCCATAGCCCCCCCCCGAAATTTTCCTGGGGTTGACTACGGGCTCCGTTTCCTCCTTTTCTCCGCTGTCTTCCTTTCTTCCTCTCCGTTGCTCCAGTTTTACACTGCTTGGTCGGTTGGTGGTTCATTCTGTCACGTTCGGGTGTGTAGAGAGACCAAGGCGCAGCGTATCCATAGTTCGACATCTTTATTTAACGAACTGACGAACTATACAAAATAACAAATGATATATATGAAGACACACGTAGCACGAACACGGGACATAACATAACAATGAACCACGCCAACGGAGTGGAACACAGACATATAAGTAAGATCCCTAATTAGAGGTAATGCATAGCAGCTGCCTCTAATTAGGGATCCTACACACACACACCAGACAGAAATAGAAATGATAGATCTGCCAGACTCTGACCATAGAAATATAGAGAAGCAAAGCTTCTCTATGGCCAGAGCCTGACAGGTTCATGCATACTACATGAAATTACGACGTTCAAGAATGAGACTGAGCAAGGTCAAATTAATTAATAAGAGACTGTTATGATAAGATATAAAATAATCTGAAGAGTTAAATTCGGGAGATAGCAACTCTATAAATCAAACGTTCTTCCGTGGTGCTCTGAATTCCTAGTTAATTCATGTTTATATGGTTAGTTTAATCACATAATAACCTAGTGAATTGGTTTGATGATATAACAGTCTTAATTTTAATGATAGTCAAGACACAACACTAGTCACTTTAATAATGTTTACATATATTGCATTACTTATCTCATATGTATATACTGTATTCTATACTATTCTACTGTATCTTAGTCCATGCTACTCTGGCATCGCTCATCCATATATGTACAGCGGGTGAAATAAGTATTAAACACGTCACCATTTTTCTCAGTAAATATATTTCCAAAGGTGCTATTGACATTACATTTTCACCAGATGTTGGTAACAACCCAAGTAATCCATACAAACAAAACGTTCAGAAATTAAGTTATGTGTAATAATGTGAAATGACACAGGGAAAAAGTATTGAACAAACTTACTGATATTTATTTAATACTTTGTACAAAAGCCTTTGTTGGTAATGACAGCTTCAAGACGCCTCATGTATGGAGAAACTAGTCACATGCATTGCTCTGGTGTGATTTTGGCCCATTCTTCCACACAAACAGTCTTCAAATCTTGAAGGTTCCGTGGGCCTCTTCTATGAATCTTGATCTTCAGTTCTTTCCATAGATTTTCAATGGGATTTAAGTCAGGTGATTGGCTGGGCCATTCTAGCAGCTTTATTTTCTTTCTTTGAAACCAATTGAGAGTTTCCTTGGCTGTGTGTTTGGGATCATTGTCTTGCTGAAATGTCCACCATCGTTTCATCTTCATCATCCTGGTAGATGGCAGCAGATTTTTGTCAAGAATGTCTCGGTAAATTTGCCCATTCATCCTTCCTTCAATTATGTGAAGTTTGCCAGTACCATTTGCTGAAAAGCAGCCCCACACCATGATGTTCCCACCTCCAAACTTCACTGTTGGTATGGTGTTTTTAGGGTGATGTGCAGTGCCATTTCTCCTCCAAACATGGTGTGTATTATGACATCCAAACAGTTCAATTTTGCTCTCATCTGACCACACTATATTCTCCCAGTATTTCAACATGCTTTTTTTTCAGCAATGGAGTCTTGCATGGTGAGCGTGCATACAGGCCATGGCGGTGGAGTGCATTATTTACAGTACCTGCTAATTGCAGGTCTTTTTAAGCTCTACACAAGTGGTCCTTGGCTCTTGGACAACTCTTCTGATTATTCTTTTCACTCCTCTGTCAGAAATCTTGCGAGGAGCACCTGGTCGAGGCAAATTTATGGTGAAATGATTGTCTTTCCACTTCCGTATTATGGCCCCAACAGTGCTCACTGGAACATTCAGAAGCTTAGAAATGCGCCTATAACCAATTCCATCATTATGTTTTGCAACAATTAGGCTGTGAAGGTCTTTACCCATCATGAGATGTGTCTTCTGTGACACCTTGGCAATGAGACCTTTTTGTAGGCCATCAGTTGGGACTGAACCAGCTGATATTTGCACTGACAGGGGGCTGGATTGCTTTTTAATTACTGATAGTTCTCAGCTTTTGTCTTGGCTTTCCATGCCTTTTTGCACCTCCCTTTCTTCATGTGTTCAATACCTTTTCCCTGTGTCATTTCACATTATTACACATAACTTAATTTCTGAACTTATTTGTTTTGGTTTCTTTGTATGTATGGATTACTTGGGTTGTTACCAACATCTGGTGAAAAGTTCATGTCAATAGCACCTTTGGAAATATATTTACTGAGAAAAATGGTGACGTGTTCAATACTTATTTCCCCCGCTGTAAATAGTATTAATTAATTTCTTACTTAGATTTGTGTGTATTGGGTATATGTTGTGTAATTGTTAGATATTACTTGTTAGATATTATTGCACTGTTGGAGCTAGAAGCACAAGCATTTCGTTACACCTGCAAAACACGTGTATGTGACCAATACAATTAGATTTTATTTTATTTTGATTTGCTATTTACAATGTGTTTGTCTGTCTCTCAGTGTGTGTGAGTGTGTGTTTTTGTGTGTATGTGCATATTAGGATGTGTGTGTGTGTGTGTGTGTGAGAGAGAGAGAGAGCGTCAGAAGCCGCGTTGGAGCTGTTGACGAGGGCGGGGAGAACAATGCTACTGTTTCCAGCCAGGCCTGTCCTGGGGCTCATTAGCACTGTGATGAAAGGCGGGGCACTGCCCACCACTTCCTCCCTCATGGTGACTACTGTGTCTCAGACACACACTTACTGTACCACGCAATCTGTGCACAATAGACCACAGGAGGCTGCTGAGGGGAGGACGGCTCATAATAATGGATTGAACGGTGTGAATGGAATAGCATCAAACGCATGAAAACCATGTGTTTGATGTATTTGATACCATTCCACTAATTCCGCTCTAGACATTACCACGAGCCCGTCCTCCCCAATTAAGATGCCACCAACCTCCTGTGACATAGACATGGCCTACACTTTTCCTCGTAGACACACACACATACTTACATTGTGCCATAGAGATACACCAAGAACCACAGAATATACCCAGCAATCCAAAATTGGTTCCGTGAAAGTTCCCAGAACATTCGTTAGGTCGTGGCAAATGTTCTCATAACACAAAAAGTGTCCAGTCGTGCATGATGATTATAGAATGTTTGTATAAAACATTCGCCTGATGTTGCAAGAACGTTCCTAGAACACATTTAATCTGCTCTTTAAAAGGATCCCCGAATGTTTCATTAGGTTGTGAGAAAAGTCTAGTGAGAACATCGTGGGGACATCACAAAAGATATGCCCAACAGGCAAAAACTGTCCAGTTGTGCGGATGTCTGGGATGTATGATTGAATGCTGGCTTGGGATAAAAGACCTGGCTTGGGAACCAAACATTTCAGGTTCAAACTCCACATGTTCAGATTTTCAACATATGAAGTGTAAAAAATATGGTTGTGTTTGTATGATTAAATGCTGTTAAAATGTCTTATGAATAAAATAATGTGTAGATTGTCAACATATGAAGTGGAAAAAATATGGTTGCGTCTGTGATTAAATGCTGTTCAAATGTCCAATTAATGAAGTTAAAATACCATGTGTCTCTATATCATCTACAATATAGTCCTCAAATGTGAATTACCATTTTTATCTGGATAGAAACCTAATGGGAATGTATTCCAACATGCTTTAAAGAGCTACACATGTGCATGCTAATAATGTTGTGGTAATATTAGGTAAAAATGTTCTTGAAATGATCTGAGGACCTCCAAGAGAAGTTAAATGTATATAGCGTGAACATCAATGTAATATTATGTTAAACCTAAAACAAATTTGCTATGAACGTCATAAAAACAGACTTATTTGGAAATAGTGGAACATCGTGGGAATGTTCTGTGAAACCTAAGTGGGAACCAATATATTGTCATAACCCCACAATGTTCCCACAACCTAAAGAAAACATTCTGGGTACCTTTAAAGAACAGACACAGAAATGTGTTCTGGGTACATTCTAGTAACAAGTGAATGTTTTTTTCAATTTTGTTATGAGAACATTTGCTGCGACCTAATGTATGTTCTGGGAACTTTCCAGAACCAATTTTGGTTTTCTGGGGAAACATTACTGGTCAATTGTGTTATTAAATTACTTGTAAAACGAATTAGAACTTTTGGGGAATGTTCTTTCATCACATTCCAAGTGGGTCATAAGTTTACATACACTCAATTAGTATTTGGTAGCATTGCCTTTAAATTGTTTAACTTGGGTCAAACGTTTCTGGTAGACTTCCACAAGCATCCCACAATAAGTTGGGTGAATTTTGGCCCATTCCTCCTTACAGAACTGGTGTAACTGAGTCAGGTTTGTGGGCCTCCTTGCTTGCACACGCTTTTTCAGTTCTGCACACACATTTCCTATAGGATTGAGGTCAGGGCTTTGTGATGGCCACTCCAATACCTTGACTTTGTTGTCCTTAAGCCATTTTGCCACATCTTTGGAAGTATGCTTGGGGTCATGGTCCACTTGGAAGACCCATTTGCGACCAAGCTTTAACTTCCTGACTGATGTCTTGAGATGTTGCTTCAATATATCCACAGAATTTTTTGCTTCCTCATGATACCATCTATTTTGTGAAGTGCACCAGTCCCTCCTGCAGCAAAGTACCCCCACAACATGATGCTGATTGAACAAAGAGGCACTGAGTTTGAAGGTAGGCCTTGAAATACATCCACAGGTACACCTCCAATTGACTCAAATTATGTCAATTAGCTTATCAGAAGCTTTTAAACACCATGACATAATTTTCTGGAATTTTCCAAGCTGTTTAAAAGGCACAGTCAACTTAGTGTATGTAAACTTCTGATAGCACTGGAATTGTGATATAGTGAATTATAAGTGAAAGAATCTGTCTGTAAACAATTGTTGGAAGAATGACTTGCCAAAACTATAGTCTGTTAACATGAAATCTGTGGAGTGGTTGAAAAATGAGTTTTAATGACTTCAACTTAAGTGCATGTAAACTTCCGACTTCAACTGTACATACACACTACTGTGATAGAGAAACACACAGTCTGTACCACGTAGACACACCGGCACTCTTGTCTTCTTAAGCCCCCTGCGCACGTTCCCTCTCAGAAGGTGAACGTGACACCCAATGTGTCAACAGCAGTCTTCAGATACTAAATCAAGTCCCATGTGCACGCATACATCTATACTCTCCACAATCTGCCCTTTCATACACAACCTTAGAAGGGGCAGAGCAGTGTGTGCTTTAGGCCTATGAATATCAACAGTCGGGCACTCCAATACACTCTCTTATCACCGAGCTGGGGAATGTGGAGGAGAGCACCAGAGTCAACAGAGCCAGCAGCCCTATGCAGGCCCAGCAGGCCACACACCCAGGCAATGACTTCCTTCTGTCCTCTGAGGCAGCACCCTCCCAGGAATCGACTTCACAGCTCACTGGCCCTCACACTGATGACAGCAGCTGTCACCAGCAAAGAGGAGCAGCATACACAACGTATGAAGAAATGGCAAATGCGAATGCTCAATGTATTTCATCTTGAAACATACTGGCATGGAATTGCAGCCGTAGGTCTTCTGTGGATCTGGAATGTGATGCTGGGTATGTTCTTATCATTGGGGTCCCAAAAACAAACAAGAAATGTTGGAGTGTAATTTTACCTCCCTTATCCACTCTCTCCCACTTTCACTTATCATCCTTTATAGTTGCAGAACAAACATATTTGAAATAAATACGAAATAAAACTTCTGATTTATGACAGTAGTAATACCATGGCCAGAGAGAAAAATATGTAAAGCTCTCCTGTGAGCCTGTGACTATAGGACGTGATGGTGAAGGACTGATCTGACGGCGAACCTGACAATCTGCATCAAAATGTCAACAAACAAACTAAAAATAACGTTAAAAGGAGAAATAACTGATTCCCAAAGGGATTTGTAACCAACATCCCTCTAAGCCCAGTGCTTTATCCCCTACACCACATGTGGCCCATATGATTGGGCTTTGACAGCATCCAACCCACTGCCAGTCTAAAAAGAGCCATTGTGTTCTTCAGCTGGGCCTAACACCAGGGGCTGCCATTAAAGACTGTATTTTTTCTCCAAGTCTTCTCCCGATCAATGGGGCTGGCCCTGTGCTGCTCTGAAGAGTCATTCCTGTCTGGGACAGGACGGGGGCATAACCATCTGGGGCCCAGGCTGGAGAGGAGGGGAGATGAGGAGGGGAGAGACGTGCTTGCAGGCAGCAAGAGGGTCATAATTAAGATGTTGTATTGCGCTCCAGACTGTGGAGTGCTCCATTATCAGGCCCACAGTGGCAGGGGATGTAGTGCTCCAGTGACATTGTTCAGGCCATAGCCCTGGGGAGCGCTGGGAGAATGACTGAAGCCAGAGAACGGCCACTCATTATCGCCCAGACTGGAATCAAGAATGTCCTGTTTCACTCCATTGGGGATGGGGTTTTTATAAATAGAGAGAAAGGGTATTCCATTCCCCATTTTCTATACCATACCTACATCTACAGATGCACAACTAGGTCACACTATCAACCTTTTTGGGTGTTCATAATGAGACAGAGAGAAAGAAAGAGGGTCTTACTGGTTAACTGGCACCTTGGTCCCGACAGAGGTCAGTGGAGACCATTTTTGTGCCGCGTGTCATTTCCTGTCTCGTTGGCGTCTCCAGCACAGAGGCCCTTGCTCGTTTATTTTTACAGTTTCCTATTCCTCCTTTTTTTTTTTTACTAGCTGCTTTTCCCCTGTAGGGAGGGGCAGGTGGGGATGGGGTGGCCCGGTGTAATGCCCCCCTAGACCCCCCCCCCCCCCCCCCCACTCCTCAACACACTTGCTCACAATGGGGGCTCTGTAACACAGACCCCAAACTCCCGCCTTCCCCCAAAACAGGAAACCAGGATCTGCCGAGCTCTTGTTTTTCTACTAATTTCCTGCTTTCCTGCCCCTTCCACAGATTATTTTCTTTATTTTCTTTGTCTGGTTCCTCAGATTAGATCCCTAATCTACATTAGTTTGTGTGCATATGGAATCCAGTTGCTTTAGCCATGTCAGTTTGTTCTACAGTCCAGAGCTGCAGTTCTACCCACTGCATGCAGCCTTTTCTTTCATAGCAATAAAGACCTGCTGATAACCAATAATAAACAAGAACCTTCATTACCCTTGAAAACACAATCATGAGAGGCCACTGGCACATTCACACAGCCCTCAGTTGGAAATACCATTAAAAAACATCCAGGTGATTCAAAATCATCCTGTAAATAGTGCTTCACCTGTTGGGTGCAACATCATCCTATAAAGGAGCCTGTTCCAACACTGGGTAATCTCAACCATGCCATGTCACAGAGTTTTAGAGTGAACTGTCTTGAAGGAATATGGCCACAGCTCTGGCCATGACTGACAGTAATTTACACTGTGGTACAAACTGCACGCTAGTTGGTTAAAGGATGTACTGAAATAGCCATGTATACTTTTAATTGAAGTGTAACATTTCCTAGGTTGATTATATGTTTCTACAGTCTGCTGCTAGGGGTATTGGAGAGTATTCTGCCAAGGAAAACTGTGGACTTACTGACTCCAACTCTGAGTTCTGGGAGGAACGCCCACTTTGGCTGTTCTCTTGATTGCAATTAGTATGCATGAGGTCCTGTTAGCAACACTGTTATACACAACTTCAACCACGAAAGACTGAGGAATCGAAACTCACTTTAGGTCAACAGTATAGAGGTCATTAGTTTATAATGCACTGGATGATTTATTTTTTGTCTTTCTTGTTGGCTACTTTTTCCTGTTTGTATATGAACAACTATCCCCTTGTGTAGGACTTTCATAACAATGTGGGGATATTAGTCCTGAAAACCAGCCGGCTCTTATATTCTACAGTTTTCAGCAGTAAATAAACATAAGGGTCCTAATAAAACAGGCAATGAAAATATGAAAATGTAGTAAATCCATAAAGTTATTTGAAAAGCAGACAAAAACAAAGCCAGAAATAGGCCACCTCCTCCACCGCTCTGCCAATGAGCTTGCAGACAGTAGTCTGGAAATACTTCATTCAGAGTTAGGAGTGGGCCAACTCTACCATAGGGAACAAACTGGTAAACAATGTCGTTCATACAAAATATCAAGGAAAAGGAGGGCAATCACAGGCGATGTATGAAAATGCATCTAGTGGGCGGACTGCAGCGAGTAGAGTAGTAGTGAGAAAAAGAGAGGGGTGGTGGAACCCTCCGGTAGAGAGAGAGAGACAGAGAGGACTGGGAGAGAGGGTGATGCAAAGAGGAAAGCAGAAAAGGAGTGAGAACGGAAGTGGGGGGAAGGAAACAGGGAGAAACCTCAAGAACTTGTGAAGGAAAAAGCCATTGAAATCATATCAAATTTGCTGCATGTGCGTTTAAGAACCACTGGCATATGAAGAATTCTGTTTAGTAATGAGCTTATGAGAGGACTTGCTCGCCGTTTCAATAAACCCCTAGAGCCACGATTGAGTTAAGCTTACAATACAAACACTCCCCGTTCCTTCAGTTTATCTCCCAGACACATCTGGAGTCTATCAACTCCAATAGCCCCCCCCACCCCCACCCCGCCCCCTTTCTGTTTCCACTCTCTAGCACGCTTAACCCCTTCCTCACTCGACCTCCTCATGTCATGCACACTCATTAAGTGGATGTTGCCTCACAGGAGCCATTCAAAAGCGTATGCAAGAAAAAGTACAACACAAACGCTCATTTGTTTGGTTAGTGAGAAATGAGACTCCTGTGTCCAGCCATCTCTGCTCCAGCCAGGAGTTCAGGTTGTTTTTGAGAGGACTGCTGAAATCAGAGCATTCCTGCAGCCTGGATCTGGACTCTATTCTGTTGTGCCCAGAAGGGTCTAGACAGCAGGGCTCCTAGCCATGGCCATGGCCACCACTGGATTTAGATGGCAAAGCGGTGCCCACCTCTGCACTACTCCCACTCATCAAGGTATAATTTTCTGCCTCTGTGGAAATAATGTTAATCTCCCCACCAAAGAAAACAACAAGACTATATATATAAGGGAAACTGCTGGTGCACTCACTCTCTTTAACCAATAGCCTTCATACCATCTTTAGTCATTTAGTCTCCACTTCCCCTGCGTCGGATGGTAAAGTTGTTTAACTTGGCCTAGTTCCTGACCCTGACTTCTCAGAATGGCAGAGACGATTTTTCAAGGTCTGCTTCAGCAGGGCTCAAGAACAGCTTGAGAGGCTCCTGCCTCTACTTTCTAGAACTGATGTTATCGAGACGAACATGAATGAATAGGACACAGTATTTCGAAGACACAGTAGATTTATTTCAATCATATCAAGGAATTTAACCTTCTGCTATACTATCTCCCTCTCCACATCTACAAATTCCCATGCCCTTCTTGGCTTATGATGACCAGTAGTTTCAATGCAAACATCCTCTCATTCTTAGCCTTCTATATAAATCACAAACAAGTGTGTATTTCCTGTTCCTAGCTGAAGTGGCTTCAACTAAGCAGGAAGTGAGTTTAAAAAGAGGTAAAACAGGCCTACTGCAAACCAAGCATTTCTTAGACACAAACCATGGTTAGAAAACTATGAATGGCTATGAAGGAAATGTGTAGGTCAGGAAGGATCACGTCAAGCGGTGACTTTTGAAAAGGCTGTGAACTGGCTCCATCCTGTTTGGCAGACCCAATCCCATGCAGCTAACTTAGCTCTTCCTTTCCTGTCCACCACAGTGCGCCTGCTCCTTCACCTATCCACTCTCTACCTCTCCAATTTACCTCTCCCCTCTGTTCTCCCTCTCCCCTCTGTTCTCCCTCTCCCCTTTGTGCTCCATCTCTCCCTGTAGGGGGAGCAGGCTGGTAATGAGGGCCCCTTGTGCCCTGGCTGTCCTGTGTCCCATGGTGCAGTGGGGCCCATTGGACAGGAGCCAGACCCCCCTCTCTGCTCATTATTCTCATTACCTCGCCTCAAATCAGTGCAGGACAGGCCGCTGGGATCTGTCCACAACTCCTAAAGGTCCCTGCTTGTTAGTGGACCTGTCTCGTTAGGGCCTGCGTCAGCTCCCATCAGAGAGGGTGTGCTGCGAGGAGGTGGAGGTACCAGGAAAGGTGTGTGTGTGAGAATGTGTGAGTGTGTGCGTGTGTGCGTGTGTGTGTGTGTGTGTGTGTGTGTGTGTGTGTGTGTGTGTGTGTGTGTGTGTGTGTGTGTGTGTGTGTGTGTGCGCGTGTGTCTGTGTGCATGTGTCTGTGTGTGTGTTTGTGTGTGTACAATAGAACGCTTTGTCGTACACTACAACGCTGAAGTATGCTGATTCCTACTGATTCCTGATCCTTCCCGACTCTGTACTGATATCCCCTGTATTTAGCCTCCCTATTGTTATTATTTTTCTATATATTTTTTAAACTTTATTTTATTTAGTTAATATTAACTATTTTCTTAAAACTGCATTGTTGGTTAAGGGCTTGTAAGTAAGCATTGCACGGAAAGGTATTGGGCGCATGTGACAAATACAATTTGATTTTGATTTGATTTGATACAACTGTAGATATTGGGATACAAACCTTTCAAAAATAACTACAGTACAACACACAGATGTCCTGTAAGAGGGCAAAACAAACAATGCTAAATTGCTCTTTGCACTTGGGTGGCTTGGCAAGTTGGCAGTTTATGAAGGCATTAGTGGCTTTGGGATGTTTGGCCCAAGGAAAGGGCTAACTGTGTGGAGGAGTCCACAGTTTGGCCTGCTCTGCTCTGTTCTGGTTGGAGGAGGGGTTCTTGCCCTGTAGCTGTGCTTTCATAGTTTTCATAACAGCACAGCTCTGATTATACTCAGCTCTGCCTATGCTTGAACTGCTGTTTCAAACAAGGCTGAGTAGGCTGAGAGGGACAGCAGGTCTGTTTAGACATCGACTTCTGGAAATTATGCATGGAGGAGTTTGGGATGCCCATAATAGGATACACACACACAGACAGACAGACACTGAAGTTGAGACTGAGATCCACTCAAATGTGGGTGCAGTTGAAAGTCTGGTTGCCCTTCTGAATTTAGGGAAGGACTGCTGTGGTGTTATTCCCTGGTGTGTGTTTACCCGGCCCCCTGATTACACCGCTGACCACATACTGTATATGAGTAACTGCTCTCCAGTGAACCAAATGACAAGCACATGTAGACAACAGGCTGGAAATAATGAGCAGACCTGAATGGTGAGACAAAACAAAACAACCCAGCAGCTCGCAGAGGGAAGAGCACAGTAGGTGGACAACAAGCTAAATACATTTTGCAGTCTTGTTTTTTAACTTCACGTGCATGTATCCGTTCCTATCCATCTTTGCCCCGTTGGATTTTGAATTATGTCAAGGTGGTATATTTTAATATGAAGAGATTTTTAAGCGTAAGTTATGAAATGCTGAATTATGGAGTGTGAAGCTCAAGATGAGTGAGCAGACCTCCAGTGCAGTGTGTCAGAGGGCCGGTGAAGGTCAGAGGTCTGAGCAGAGGAGTGAAACAAGCCCTGTGTGATTTACAACATGTCATATTTTGCGCCAGACGCCCACAGCTCCTGCTGAGTGTGTGTGTGAGTGCCCTCACAGAAAAAACACATGCATGTGATCTTACGTTAAGTTGATGTGATAACATGAAAACATGTTACTTAACATGTGATAACATGAAAACATGTGAAGTGTTCCAAAAAAACGTGTTTTCACATGATTTCACATGTAAAATTGAATGTAAATCATGTGATTTTCCAAGGGTGTGTGTGTGTGTGTGTTTGTTTTGGGTTCTGTTCTGTTCTGTGTCTCTCTCACTAGGTCATAGTTGTACTGTAGCCCTGCAGGCCTGCTCCACCCCCTACCCCCTGCTAGTTTTACCGCTGTTCCAGGTACAAGGGCCTGTTAGTGGGCAAGCTCAGGTTACCCACCCCACTAACCCATGGCACTCTGGGGGGGGGGGGGGGTCATTTCTGCACTTGCAAAAACAAGCAATATCATCTTGTTTTACATCAAACAAACAGTTCTGCTCAAGCCTCTAGTTTGCCAAAGCCCCATACCACTGATCAAATCTCAGCTAAAGGGTCTAACAATACAGGTCATAAAGATGATCAAACTAAGCTTGAAATGGGTGAGACCCTAACTATGATTTCTCCATTGGGTAATAGAGAGTGTAAGAAGAAGGTAAGGACATGGTCACACAGGTTTTTTTGCCTGGTGTAGCTCACATGTTATACAATAAAAGAGGTTCTAGCAGTTTCAGCAGATTTAGCTCTTTTTTCAGACCTGGCATGTCTGGGTTGAGCTCAAGTAGGTAGGTACTAACAAGCTAACAACTGCAGCGAATTACCATATTTTTCTTTCTTCCAACATTTTGGAAAAGCTTGTTAACATCATGTGTGGCAGCTCAGAGTGACATGTGGAACTAATATTGCTTAAGCACCACCTCCCCCCGCCCCTCCCCCCAAAACTGCTGCCTCCTAGACATGCACAGTTGTTGAACCCCTTTCATATATACTGTACAGTACAACACTGTATACTATAATTTTTTGTTGACGCAATGTAAAACCCCATTCATCAGTGTCACTCAGCCTTTATATTTGTGTTCTTATGTTGACAACAGCAATGACATTTTGTGCCACTGATGAAGATCAAATCCTCAGAGGACAAAACAGTCATCTAAACTGTGAGGATCAATAATAACCAGCCAGTGGACTAGCTAGGCACTGAGACCCTACCTCAATAGCGTAGAGTGAGGCAGCCAACTGCCTGCCTCAGCCTAAGCCACAGGCAGCGCAGGCAGCGCCAATAGCTTCCTACTCCCATGGATCCCCTTATCTTGTCCTGTAGAGCAGGGCCTGATAATGACGAATGGTGGTGTAATTATGCGATCTTTTCACATAAATAACCACTCTGAGTATTTCATCTTCCCTGCTGAAGCCAGCCCACTGGATAGCCGAGCTGCATA
Organism: Thymallus thymallus; assembly: GCA_023634145.1. Taxonomy (NCBI): domain Eukaryota; kingdom Metazoa; phylum Chordata; class Actinopteri; order Salmoniformes; family Salmonidae; genus Thymallus; species Thymallus thymallus. Next base: position 19,459,536 of record CM042402.1, on the reverse strand, counting down.
GATCTCCCTGATACGCTGTCTCTGTGGGGCCATATGGGCTCCAAGCACATAGCACTTGTTGTCTTTAAACCTGCCAATGTTGAACCTATGAGTGAGACCCCAGGACAGACTCAGATGATGTGAAAATGACAAGCGTTACTCACAGTTTCTCCAGGGAGTAGAGTCCAAGAAAGGATCCATTTGTCAGAACCCTGATCCGATTGTTGCTCAAAATTCTGTAAAAAAAAGAAGAAGAAAATGAACAAAAAATAAGATATCATTAGTTGTGCTTCAACGTAATATCGAAAAGCACAAACATCCAACTCATACAGTAGCCTACCTGAGTTCTATTTGTCAGACCCCTAATTAAGAAATTAAAGCAGAGAAATAGATGACCAACAATTCAGTTGCCCAGAGAATGGGTTTCAGATAAAACTCGGCTAAGAGGGTCAGAATTGATTTACTGAGCAGCAGTCACACACATGATTACCCTGTCCAGAGACACTACACTACGCTGTTTCCAATTCATCCTAAAGACTAAATAGGAAGTTAAGACTGAGTGGGGGTGAGGGTGGGGGGTAGGAAGCTGTAATCATGATAATCATCCTGGATACATTTTACATCAAAAGCAAACGGCGTCCACATCTAAGGAAAGTCTGCGACCGACATGACAATTAACTTTCTCCCTAATGGCAAATCATTTTGGCTTATAGGGCCCTTAGCAGACAAGAGAGCAAGGGGCTTTTTAGGACCAGCATGCACTGAGCAGAGCAGGTGATCCACTTTGTCGCAGAAGGCATCATGGGAAACAGTATTTAAAGTAAATCAGCCAGGCCAGCCCATAGGGACCCAGTGCTGTCTGAGTCAGCTCAGATGGACAGAGAGGCTATCTTTACATTCCACACCACTACAGAGTCCTACCAGCCCTAACCCTCTGCCCTGCCCCAGACAAACCAGGCCTTCACAGGGTCCGCTGTGACATTGCACATCAGTGTAACCTCCTCAGGAGACACACAGTCCCTGAAGCCTGTGTGTTGTGGCCCCTGTCAGGTTGGCTGTGTGTCGTGGCCCCTGTCAGGTTGGCTGTGTCGTGGCCCCTGTCAGGTTGGCTGTGTGTTGTTGGTCCTGTCAGGTTGGCTGTGTGTCGAGGGTCCTGTCAGGTTGGCTGTGTGTCGTTGGTCCTGTCAGTTTGGCTGTGTGTCATGGGTCCTGTCAGGTTGGCTGTGTGTTGTTGGTCCTGTCAGGTTGGCTGTGTGTCGAGGGTCCTGTCTGGTCGGCTGTGTGTCGTGGGTCCTGTCAGGTTGGCTTTGTATCGTGGCCCCTGTCAGGTTGGCTGTGTGTTATGGGTCCTGTCTGGTCGGCTGTGTGTCGTGGGTCCTGTCAGGTTTGCTGTGTATCGTGGCCCCTGCCAGGTTGGCTGTGTGTCATGAGTCCTGTCAGGTCGGCTCTGTGTCTCTGTGATCCTGGCCCCTCAGCGGGGTAGCAGAGTAAAGCAGGGGCCCGGCTCAGGCGACAGCCAGCCGTCATTAACACCCCCCACCCCCGCCTCACAACGCACTCTCCTCTTTCCCTGGGGCACTTAATAGGCTGTTAGTGAGATGAAGTGTGTTTTTAATCGACGCTGAGGAACGGAGCGGAGCACGGGTGTATGTGTGTGTGTGTGTGTGTGTGTGTGTTAAAAATAGGAAGCTGACTGAACAGCCTGTGAGATTTACAGATGCAGCAGAATCAGCCAGTCCCCAAACTTCCTGCCACATCAATAAAAACACAGCACTCATCTCCTCACCTTTTTGTTCGCTTAATGAACAGATTTAATCACCACGCCCCTTGTGCAGCACCAACCGGTCACTGTCAACTAAGGGGTTGATAATGAATACATTGGTCATTAGTCACTTAATTGGCACTGTAAGAAAAAAACTATAACATTGGTATACCGACAGTGTCTAAAAGTGTAGCTATCTATCCGTCTACTTCAACTAGGCTAATGCTTTCCATTCCTTTTTTCCCCTGAGACAAATGATATTAAAATCCATATGCAAATGAATGTGCAGAAAATGCAGACTCATGTGTATCGTTGTCATCCTAGGGCGTAGCCTGAATTTGAACCTGTGACTTCCAGACCTATGGTCTCACGCTTCAGTTAGGCACAGTATCTCTCATATAACTCGATGCAGGCCTGAGATGAAAGCTACAGAAGATCCGGAACTGCCTGAATAATTCAATACAGATAGCAGAGCAGACAGCCACATCTGGCAATGCAACAAGCCATTTAATTCAACACAGAAGTTTAGATACAGAGAGTTCCTTTTTGACTAAGCTTATTATTCAGAGAGAGGCCGATTAGACTGAGGACTGTGTGTATGTGTGTGTGTGTGTGCTTGCGTGCGCGTGTGTGTGTGTGTGTATGTATGTGTGTGTACATGTTCATATTTTTTGCATGATTGTTTACAGTATGTGCTTGTGTGAGAGACAAAATAGGGTTGTCTGAGCCAATCAGTTCAGAATCAAAATCTATTAGCCTTAAGCGCATCCATTTGAACAGAATATAATGAAACCTACAGTATTTTCTACATTGCGTAGAAGACCTTGAAAGCTCACTTCAGTAAACACACAAACATGTGGCGTAAAGCACATTGAACCCACTGTGTGAAAACATAAGAGGTTAATTTCCAGGAAAACAAAGGGGCCGGCGATTCAGGACGTTAGCATGTCGTTAGCATATCGTTTTCCTAGTCTAGTACACCTGTGTATCTCTGATGTCTGTAGCAGAGTGCACATTGTTCTTTCACAGGATCAACACAAACAATACTGAGTAACGAGGGTGAGACATAGCTCTGTAAACAGCCTGAAATAGGCTGTATGCTCCCTCCCATCAGGCTAAACAGGAAACCAGACAATTAGCTGTTTGTTCAGGACGCGGCAGACAGAGGTCAGGGGTCAGGAAGAGAGCACTTCCTGGACAGCCAGGAGACGCACAGAGCAGTGCAGAACGCTGTCCATGAGCAGGTGGAAGACACGAGCGACCGGAACAGAGAACAAGCGAGGAATATGAGAAACATTCACTCCTACATCGAAATACACAAAGGCTGTATAGAGTATTGGAGTATTTTCAGAAGCACTAGAGATAAGCGAGATCTGTGCTTGATTAAAAAAGCATGGGTCACATACACTATTCATCGCTGAAGTGAGGAGGAAGGGGAGGAGGAGGAGGGGAACACTGCTGCTCACCCTCAACTTGATAGAGTGGCCTGTGTTGTTTGAATGGCCTCCTCCGTCTACACACTGACTACCCCTTGACAGATGGCACATTGAGTTAGTCTTCCTCCAAATGCAATTGCAGCTCTATGGTGTGCGATATGAAAAGTGCACTAATTCAATCCAGACATTCTCTAAGGTACAGCAGAGCTGCATTATCCTCCTCATTCATTTGGCCCTTTCAGACCAGCGGCCTATCAGAGATCAGAGTCAGTAATTCAATCTAATATCTGTGTGTAAACTCTGGGCTCCAGGTCAGCCTGGGGGACACACATAAAGACACTTAATCTAAGGCCATTCAGTGAAGATCAAACACCAGCAGGGCCAATGATAAGAGCCAGGTCTTCCAAGATGATTCAGCTGTTGGAGCAGTAGGTCTGCTGTTGTTGCTAGGGCCCTGGTGACAGCTACACATACTCCTCTCATCTCCTCTCCTCTCATGTCTCTCCTAATGGGGATGCAGCACCATGATGTGATTACTCAACTGGATAGATGGAGAGCATACTGTAAAAACAGAAAGACATCCCATCCTTGAGCTCTGTTTCTATAGAAACTGCTGGTAGGCTATACCTTAGCTATCCCTCTTTGTGCATGGCTGAGACAGTAAGTCAGTGAGATGCACACTGACTGCCAGACAAAGGGCCCTGTCCCAGCAGTACAAACCACAGCAACCCCTCCCTGGGCCGTGCCACTCACTTTGTTGGTTTGCTCAATTTGCTTCCTTCACCCACAAAGCCTTTGAGGGAGACATGAGGGCGTGTCAGCGTGTCCCAAATTGTATTCATTCACTGATTTATTTCTGCTCCTTCCTCTCTGGAAAGAGGAGAGGAGAAATGGTGACTCCAGGCTACTGTCTCTCTCAGACTAAAGCTCTTCAGCTGGGTGGATCATGGCTCTGATCAGCTCCAATGTAACCACACACTCACACAGGTGTGAAGGATTGGGTAGATGGAGTTTGTGTGTGTCTTTATTACTGTGTCTCTGTGTGTATGTACGTGCTTGCCTCTGTACATCTGTGTGTCTCTGTGTGTCTCTCTGTATGTGTGTCTCTGTCTGTGTGTCTCTCTGTGTGTGTCTCTTGCTGTGTATCTCTCGCTGCGTGTCTCTCTCTCTCTGTGTCTCTGTGTGTCTCTCTGTGTCTCTCTGTGTGTCTCTCTCTGTGTGTCTCTCTCTGTGTGTCTCTCTCTGTGTGTCGCTCTCTGTGTGTCTCTCTCTGTGTCTCTCTCTGTGTCTCTCTCTGTCTCTCTCTGTGTGTTTGTACGTGTTTGCCTCTGTGTATCTCTGTGTGTCTCTGTTCCTCTGTTTCTCTCTCGGTGTCTCTCTCTGTGTCTCTATGTTTCTCTTCGTGTGTTTGTGCATGCTTGCCTACAGCTGCACTGGGTTCAGGTCATCCTCTGCTAGTAATCTTTTTTTAGTGAACATTTGTTCCTCTGGTTGCAATCTGAAGGCATGCTACAAGATGTACAGAATGTACACTGTATACAGCTGAAGAGAAACCTTTCAGCTATTCAAATGACAGCTGAGGGCAGAAAAACAGGTTTAGGACAAATCTCCACTTTATAAAATTGTACATATCTGTTCTCAATAAACATTGTTGTAAAAATAAGCGTTGATTCTGCTCCACCGTCTCTCTAGCAAGGTCTCATTCTTTTTCTAATCATGTCCTAATTTTTAGCCCTTCTCTCTCATCAATAACTGTACTAACAATCTTACATTTGATCATTATGACTTGCAATCAAATCAAAAGTAAAGAAAAAAGGTTTGTTACAAAGAAACCATGTTACCATTTTCCTGATCTCTACTGCTTTCCCAAATGCCCTGGCTTCTTGGAGCCTCTCTCTCCCTGTCTCCAATTCAGAGGGGACTTTTGAATTTAGCTGCAGGCTTCTACAGCCGACCACAAGTAGGATAACAGTCTTAAGGAGGGATTTCTATTCAATAAGAATCACTCTGCGGGCTAAGCTCTCCGCTCTCATTAACCATCGCTAACCTGGCAACCCAGCATCTCATTACAACAATAACAACATCAATAATCCCCCTCTATATTATAACACTGATAATCTCCAGAGTCGTGCAGAAACAAACATCCAATGGTGCAGGAGACGGGGGAGAGGGGAGTGGGGTTCAAAGTTCAGCCATGGCTGTGGCCTGTCCTACTAAACACCCTGGAAACACAATCAAATGGAACGACATGAGGATATTATAGATATAATATTGTCCCCTCCGACCATGGGCCCTGTCCCCAAAGCAAACAAAGAGAGGCACAGGTTCAATGTAATGGAGAGAGAGTCAAAACAACTAAATGTGCCACTGTGTAAACATCATTTAACTTTGGAGAGACCTCTTCGCTAAAGGACCACACACAAGGTGAAAGACAAGAACCCTTGAAAGAGTTTGGTAATGCGCCACAAACTCAGCACACGACACAAGGACCTTGCTCAGAGATTGAAATACCAATAGGAGCCGTCAATAAGAAAGCTCTTCACAGAGAGTTTCTGAGCATCACAATTCAATCCAGTTTAATCTGCATGGTGATTCTATACTGAAAGCATTGGATTATTTTAGAGAAAAATGTAGCCATTTAAATCCAATAACCCATTGAAAGTGACTTCATGTATCTTAATGCTAAAGCCGACACAATGCACCTTTGTATACATTCTCAGTCTGGATACTTCCACTAGAATCCGGTACGAAGCATAAAGTAATAATAACATTGAGTTTGAGTTTGAGCAATCTTTATTTCCAACTCAGTGTCCTGGCAGTGCGTAGGAGAGCAGTTACTGTAAAGTAGTGACATGGCAGACTCTTTTTCAATAAAGGCATCACGAGGTTGGAACTTGGACTGACGAGGACAGACAAACAGATTGGGTCTGTGAATATTGCGGGTGAACCCACAGTTTTATTAAAAGCTCCATTACTTCACTTGGCTGTTAACAAGCTTCTCAAGACCTCTTAGTATTTCAAAGTGCCACGTCTAATACATCAAAAGCAATTTCCAAACTTTAGCACATTACATAGCACCTTCCTCACACTTCACCTCATACACATGGAATGGACCAGAGTTGGCCTCTAACAGACTAGCCCCAGCCAGTTAGCTAAAGACTGTCCGCCCCTCTTCATTACTTCAACAAAAACTACTGCAAGGTGTGTGTAAATATGTATAATATATATATATTAAAAAAACTAACATTTATTGTCACATATAGGTGATAGGTGCAGTGAAATGTGTTGTTTTACAGGGTCAGCCATAGTAGTACGGTGCCATTTACAGACTACACACTATACAACATAACGTTTGATCATTGGGTGGTAGAGGAATACATAATTGACAATCCAGTCTTTCTGAATTAGCCAACATGTCTTGTGATATCACTGTTGGTAAACAAGTCATGGACAAGGAGCAGGTCTGCTTCACAGACACATGGAGCTGGTTATTATAGGGTTAAGGGGTGTGTTCACTTGTTAGCTGGCTACTGAGGGAGGGAGGGAGGGAGTCTAGTCACTTGCACACACAAACTTTCATTGTGACATGCCACAGCCCTCAGTCCTGCTACTAATGAAGGCCCAGACCAATTACTGCTGCAAGCTTTTAGCCACAGGAGCCCCATCTCAGCAGGAGCGTGTGTGTGTGTGTGTGTGTGTGTGTGTGTGTGTGTGTGTGTGTGTGCCTGTGGGCATGTGTGTATGAGAGAGGGTAAGAGAGAGACAGAAAAAGAGGGGAGAAAGAGAGAAGGAGAAAGAGCGATAGAATGTGTGTTTACGGTAGACCTGCTTTAAAATAAAGGGCAGGTCTAGCAGTGCCTCTGCACTGGACTGGTGGCTCTGTCCTAATGTCTAGTTGAGGGCCCTTGACTCACCATTCAGTGCCCTGGTCTGCCCACGTCCCAGACCCATAACAGGTGGAATCAGGTGGACCAGGGAGCCTCCACATCCACTCAGTGGTAGTTAGCCACCTCTGACAGGCAGCAGTTCTGTGTGGCCCAGGGGCACTTGCTCTGTCCTCAGAAGCCTGGGTCACGACAGTGAATACAGCGGGCCACTGAAGGCCCTTGAGCACAACGAGCACTTAAGCAGTAAATGCGTCTCGAGACGTGAATGTGTCCATTGTCCCTGAGCCGGGAACAGGGAGCCGTGCCAAACTACAAGTCCTATTTATCTCCCATCATGTAAAGGAGTATCCAGGTAATTTCATATCACAAGCACTGATTGAGTTATTCGAGCATTATGAGAAAGCGAGCAGAATCTCCCTAACGAGTTTGCTTGTTCTAAATATGTGTTTACCAAAACTAAAGAAAGGTAAACTCAAAGTAAGAATTACATAAGATTAATATCAAATTGAAACTCTAATTTGACAGTTGAATGCAATGTGTCGTGCCCCGAAGCTGAAGCTGGATGGGGGAGTGAGCTCTTGCATCTGATATGTATAACTGCTTATTATAGAGTATACTGCATTGTGCTTGGGTAACCAGGCTGGGTTAGGGAGTAAGTCTATGCGGTTTGTGGTTGCATGTGTGTGTTTGCCGTGTGTGTGTGTGTGAGACATTCAGATTCATCCATATTCACCAGCATATGCATATGTTTGAGTGTATGTGTTTGTGTGTAAAATGGTAAGCAGTCATTCAGCAATTCCTCAGTCTAAAATGTACATCTGGGTTTTAAAAACGGTCTCTCATTAGAGAGGAGAGGACGGAATCTTATTATAGCCGCTGTGGCCGTGCACGCTCTTCCCACATGCGTGTGCACACGCACGCGCACGCGCACGCACACACAGTGCTCCTGTGTGGAGAGATGGTCTTCCACATGGAATCAGTCTCAGGACAATTTAATTAGCATCACTAGCAATTCATGAGAAAGCAACTTCCATGTCATGTGGGTTATTCATTCTGTTTTTATTTTACTCAGGGTTGTGCAACACAATTTCCTAAACCTGGGCAACCAAAAAAGAATGAAAGATGTAAGCAAGTGGCTGCCTAGAATCCTAACAACCAAAGTAAAACATGTCAAGTAAATGATAAAAGTCCATAATTTCCTATCAACATCCTTAACAACCAACACAAGAGAAGGTTAAAAACAGCAAAGTCCAACCCAGTCAGCAACTCCATCACCGTCTAAAGTTTGTTATTTTAATGAGGCAATTTAGTGAATCTAGGCTTTTCAAACAAGTGGAATGTGGTCCATGCTTGACTAACATTGTCTCATTGTTCTGTCTCATAACCAAGCTCTGTTTTCTGCTCCAATGCAAAGACTGCAGGGAAATTGGTTTGCTTTTACAAAGGATAGGGTCAAAATCATTCTGACCCAAATAACTTAAAGCTGGAATTCTTAATTGGTGAAACTGCCACGTCCGTTTGCGATATTAAAACAACAAAGATGTTAGTGTAAACAACAAACACAGTTTTTTCCCCCTCGGATATCACACTCGATAGAACAGCAGAATTGTTTTACCACTTTGGGCGACGCTCCTCACCTCCGCTTTGTCAACAAAACAAAAACATTAACAGCGGCCGTGAGGCGGACAGTAGCAGTGTTTCCCCTACTGTGGATTCAATCTTTAACAATGGTGTTTGGCTAGGTAGTGAGTAAGACGTTGTTAGTTTAATGCAATACATATCTACTGTAGAAATGTGCATTGTGTTATTGAGTGGCTCTGTAATGCTCAGTGAAATGGATACAATCAACAACTCCACTCTATTAGTGGGTAACCAGAAACTGTAAAGCCATCCCACTGGACACAGATGTCAGTTCAACGTCTACTGTAGTTTTGGTTTACATTTGGTTGAGTTTTCAACTAACGTGAATGCCAAAAATGTCAAAAACGTCACCATGTCATTGGATTTAGGTTGAAATATAGGTTAAAAAAAATACAAAATGCCCTTACGTTGATGACTTATTGCAAATCCAAACAGTTTTCCACATTGATTCAACGTCATCACATTGATTTTTTGGGTTGAAATTACGTGGAAACAATGTTGATTCAACCAGTTTTTGCCCAGTGGGATTGTTTCTTCACACCATGCAAATGGTTCTCATATACTTCACCAGAAAGATTTATCTAGTGTAAATGATATCTCATTTAGAATGACACATTTAAACTAAGATAGAACCACAAGCTTTTACAGCGATGACATCTCCGTTTGAATAATTATAGTCGAAAAAACGTTTATGACACATTTAACCCATTTATCAAACATAATTATGTTTTAGTTACAAAGTGAGCAAATGCATCATTTTCTTTTTCAGTAATTCAATGACTCATTTTAAGCAGTAAATCAGCACTGACAAGTGTCCATTTTGCCATATTATAGACATTTGATAAAGTAGATCTATCTGAAATATGTTCAACACTAAGCATACGGGTGGATATATTTTCTTACTATCTTCAGATATCAATACTCGGTATCACACAAACACAGAATTGGACACACACACACAAACTTCTGACCACAAACATTCTCACCACAGACACACCGCCGCCCTCTGTGGGTCTGCAGTCTGCTCCCAAAGCAGAAACTCTGGAGGCCATTTATGTGGTTCAGCACGGGGAAGAGGAAGAGAGACAGAGGGGTGGGGGGTATATCTGGAGAAGAATAACCAGAAAGTCATGAATTTTTTGGAGTAGGATTAGAAGGAGCTGTATGAAAGGAAAGACTATAATAAGAAAAAAATCACTCAGGGGTATAATGTTGCTATGACAACCTATTTCTCTGCTTTTGCCAAATTTAAAGATCATGGCCTTTTGAGCAACAATCTAAAATGATAAATGGACTATGTATTCATCAGAGAGAGACAAACAGACATAGGGGCGCAACTTTCACTGAGGATGGGGCATGACCCCCCCACATTCTAAAATTAAATTTTTGCATCCCCCCAATTTTATCATTGCACTGTGATACAAAAATCTGTTTGGTGGTTTCAGCTGGCTGGATTTAGGACCATGGACACCACAGAGCGTGCAGACAGGCTGTGTGAAGGCAAAGCTTCTGACCACACGGCGCTGTTGTCTCTGTATGTTGCGCTATTTCTCAGAGTTGTAAAAGCAAGCAGAGCCGAAACTGGCTACTCTTTACTTGACTGATGTAGCTGACAAGTTAACTGCTGTTTAACTTAACAGAAAAAAGTATTATTTCCAGTGCTGAGCTAGTAGAGTAACTGACATGTAATGTCAGTTGATCCAGTCGATAGTTGATACAATGTTTCAAGATCGTTGAAGACAGGCCATGCGTAGCCAATGTGATTTATAGGATATTTATTTTTATCAAGATATTTGCTAACAGGCTGCATTGTTTTTATGTGTTGACATCGGATATTTGCTTTAGCAAATAGGGGCTACCGTTCTCATACCAGACCGAATTGAATAAAACAAATCGAATAGGGTCCCCAAATATGGGGACTTTATATTTAAGAGGTTTAAATGCCAGGATTGTGGGTTCGAAAAAAGTATGAACATGTATGCACTAACTAACTGTAAGTCGCTCTAGATAAGAGCGTCTGCTAAATTACTAAAATGTAAATGTGTTTCATAGCGTATGCTTTATAAATTACTTACCGTGATGATAAAGTTTAAAATATTGTGTTTATCTGGTGCTTCTCTCTTTAGTTCGCTATCTCATTCAACTGACTCACTTACTAGGCAGGTTAGCGCGTGAGTGAGAGCGAGTGAAGCAACCACTAGAGCGAGCGGCTCCCTCTGCGGGGCGAAACACCCCTTGACTATAAATATTCTAAATTATTATAAAATGCCAAAGATTAAGCTACCATATATTTTACATTCTCCCACATTTCAGGTCGGCAACACAGGGAACCCAAACATGAGCAAAACAATGCTATAATACAGAAAGTATTGATAATTTTTCACAACAACTATTTCCCTTTTTATTTGATGTTACAGACAAATTAGGACCATCAATAGTAACCTGCCTCTGACTTTATCAGAAACTGGTATATAAATGCATCAATATAATAGCAACAAACCTTTTTTTACCTTGGGGGGTTTATTTATTTAATGCATTATACTGCCATTGTGCTATAGTAATACACAATTAATAAAGATGGTACCATATGATAATTATTTGTACCATTTATCATAATTGTGCGTTACCGTGGTAGAATGTATAATGGAAAGTGAAAAGGGAAAGGGTGATACTAGCCAGTTGTACAACTGAATTCATTCAACTGAAATGTGTCTTCCGCATTTAACCCAACCCCTCTGAATGCAAGTTAAAACCATGGTATTTCCATGATCTACCATGGTATAAATGATGCAATACCATGGTATTATTTAGGTGCATGGCAGTACCATCATACTTCAAAGCTAAAACCATGATAGATTTCCATAATTCAGACTATACCATGATATAAGTGAAAGTACCACAGTAGTACCATGATACATTTTTGAAAGGGTAAAAATGGTAAGATAAATTGGCACTCCAAATGGAAAAGGTGGCTGACAGCTGGTGTAGCCTATTACCGGCAACTTCAGGAGCATAACAGCAGAATCTGCGAAATCCAGCAGCAGTGGGATAAGGAGGTATTTTTCTCCTGGTTCGGCTCCATCTTGAGTCATTTGGGTGTCTTCATTGTTTAATCAAACAGGGTGCTTAAAGCTTCAGACATGTTCAGTACATAGAGTTGATTTTATTAAAACATATAGGTTGTGTCTATATATGGAAAAATACATGTTTAAACATTTAAACCAATCAGGAACAGCCCCTAAACAATCTGAGGGAGGACCACCTGCCAGGTTATGTCCCCCCCACTTCTAAAACCAAAGTTGCGCCCCTGAACGTACGCACACATTAGATATAAAAAAAAAAATGTGTGTGTTTTTTATCTGTGACTTTTACCTTGACCTCCCAGCCAGGCAGGGGGTCCTGGGTATATGTGGCATTGACAGGTGTTGCGGCTGTTCATAGTGCCATGGGTATTCAGTGTCAGGCCTTTGTTCGTTTTTTTTAATTCATTGCTGACCAGTGCCTCACCTAACATCTGCGAATGGAAGAGAGCCCACTCCCCCTCCTCTCAACACCCTTCCCCACATAAATAAACGCTCTCCCAGCAGGAATGCCTGTGTGCTCCGAGCGCTCCACAACTCCAAGCTATTGGAATCTCAATGCTGATAAGATGACTGTTGGGACATTTCATCGACATACTCCTGTCTCAACACATACTGACTCACAGACCCAACACAAACCAATGGCACATCTGTTAGCTCTTTTGATAACCACACACGGCCCACCCTACTCCCAAGATCCCTATGTGGGAGAGGACAAGATGGCTATAAACTATAAAAGACAGGCATATTGGATTGCTATATATAGGCCTGCTGTGACAAAGTCAATTAAAGATCTCTGCTTAGTAGCCAGATGAATGAAACAAAACTCTTATGTCTAGATGGTTTATCATACAGTATTCATTTATTGATACATCTGAGTTCTCAGTGATCCATCAAGACGATTGGTTGAGTATGCCATCCAAGATCTACCTACTGATCACCTGTCCGTTTCCCTAACTGTGCTAGGGCTTTTTGCTGATGAGGCCACAGATCTTTTGTCTAATGGATGAATGGGAGACACTCTGACACTCCCATAAGAAGCCATATAGACAGTGGTGTATGGACCGGACCCGGGCCCTACTGCGCCCACGCAGGGAAGAGAGCAGCCACATTGCAGCTGTCAGAGGGGTTGCCCTGCTGCTCCACATTCCTCTCAGTGCCTGCTGACGACCAAGGTCAGGCACCCCTCGCATCAGCGCCCACTCCTTTTGGTTGGCACTTGCTGTACCAAGGTCATCAGTATTAGGCAACAGTGAAAACAAATGGCATTTAGTCCTAATATTTGGCAAAATAAAAATAAAAATATCATAATTAAAATATTATTACATTGTAGGGGAGGGTGGTTAACGTCAAAGTACCTTTTATGAAATTATACTGTATCTTCCCACAGTGCCTGAGGTCTGGTAGGCAGAGAGAGAAAGAGACTGGGGAGCATACAGCCTCCTGGGCCACATCGCTCTGACAGCCTGCCAAGCCTGAAGACTCAGCCTCTTCCCGCTCTTCTCCCTCTCTCTCTCTTTTCTCCCTCTCCTTTTGTCCTACCTCTTCTAACTCTCTCTCTCTCTCATTGCTATCAGCCATGCGTAATTAGCCCTAAACACAGCCCTGCGCAGGCCCACATCTGGAAGGATTTTAGACATGGCAGTTTCCTACCAAGACGGCTAAATATTTAGGTTGAGAGTTACTGCGTGTGGATGAACTCATGACAGAGGGGTGTGGAGGGAGGGAGAGATAGATGGAATGAGGGAAAAGGGGGAAAGATGACTAACTCATAAAGCCTTCAAATAGAACTGTGTAACCCTGCACCGCTGACAAGTTGCAAGTCAATGAAACATTTCCCAAAGTGCAGCCGTCTAAAATCTTTTAACATAATGGAGGGTATCCAACGCTATCTGATATACTTTAATCAAACTGATCTCAATTACCTTCACATTATTATATCAATCCAAAGCCCACAGGGTATGGTGAGTCACAGGAGGAGGTGACAGTGTTAGGCTAACTGTTTGTTCCTTTATGGTCCACAGGAACAACAAACATCCAACTAATGCTTTTAATAAACAAACCCCTGTTGGGATTTCCCATGGGCTGAGGGGCCTCAGCTGGAATGTTCATGGGGGCCAGCTGTTGTGTATTACACGTAGAAGCCAGGCCTGGTGTCCCCCAGACCCATAGCCCTGTCCACCACTGACTGCATGGAACCATGGAGGAGGACATTAATTGAACCTGACCCAGGAGAGCGGCAGCAGGACTGGGTGACAGGGCACCATATCTGGGGAGGGGATGATGCAGAGCAGGCTGAGCTGAAGTTGAGCCCCCCTACAGTACCTGGGATACAGTTTGTACAGACTTCGGAATGTCAGGAATAACAGGAATATCAACACAACTTCTCACATTCCACATCTGGAGCTAATGTCATGAGCGACCATGAGAGTATGAGCGTACGGAGCAATTCGTTGAAAGTTACCTTATATCAGATTTCAGTACAGAAATGGTAAGGATGGCCTTTTTCACAGGGGGTTGGGACCGAATTGTTTGCTCCTAGTACACAGCCTCATAAAATTGTCACAGTATGCTAGAAATGTGTAGGAAAACAAATAAAGTGAAATAAGTACAGTAGGTGCATGGATGTGAGATTATCTTCAACACCCAGGCTATTTTTGTTATTCTTTTCTCTCCTCTGGTTCTGAGAAATGTGTTCCCCAGATGTTTATGCTGCCTTTATTAAACAGAAACACAAGGCCCTATAAGTGGACGGCGGGCCGCCTTGGGCTCCCTCGGGCATAAATCCTTTGCATGCACCGATGGGCCAGTTTGGGGTTTTACTGCGCCCATGTGCAGGCGGGTTTTGCTTCCACTGAGGAGGAAGAGCATTGTGGGATTGTGGAGGAGTAGGGTACCTTGGGAAATGGTTCAATCAGCCAAACTGATTGAACCATTGAGTGTTCTGTGATGGGCTGGGGATTTTGGAAGCAGCTTCACATGCGCATATATACAGTGCATTCGGAAAAGTATTCAGACCCCTAGGATTTTTCCACATTTAGTTACGTTACAGCCTTTTTCTAAAATGTATTCAATTGATTTTTCCCCTCATCAATCTACACACAATACCCCATAACCACTTTTTAGAAAATATTGCAAATGTATAAACAAAAAAAGTATTCAGACCCTTTACTTAGTACTTTGTTGATACACCTTTGGCAGCGATTACAGACTCAAGTCTTCTTGGTTATGACACTACAATCTTGGCACACCTGTATTTGGGGATTTTCTCCCATTCTTCTCTGCAGATCCTCTCAAGCTGTCACGACCGTGGATAGAGGCAGACCAAGGCGCAGCGCAATGGTAGTTTGACATACTTTTATTATCGGCAAACTTGAATTACAAACACAACAAAAAGAAACCATGAACGTAACAGCAGAAGTTGGCACACAGGCACAAACACAAAACAATAATCCACACCAACAGTGGAAAACAAGACAACCTAAATATGGCCCCCAATTAGAGACAATGCCTAGCAGCTGCCTCTAATTGGGGACCAACACAAAACCACCATAGACATAGATAGAGTTCTCCTATCAGGACCTGACCATGACAACCATAGACAAAGCCAGAGGCTTCCTTATGGTCAGAGCCTGACACAAGCGCTGTCAAGTTTGATGGGGAGAGTCGCTGCACAGCTATTTTCAGGTCCCTCCAAAGATGTTCGATTGGGTTCAAGTCCAGGCTTGATGAAAACCTGCTCCAGAACACTCAGGACCTCAGACTGGACAACGACCCTAAGCACACAGCCAAGACAACGCAGGAGTGGACATTCAAAGCATTCAAAGCCGTTGTCCAGTCTGAGGTCCTGAGCGTTCTGGAGCAGGTTTTCATCAAGGATCTCTCCGTACGTTAATTTCTCACTCAATCCTGACTAGTCTCCCAGTTCCTGCTGCTGAAAAACATCCCCACAGCATGATGCTGCCGCCACCTTGCTTCACCGTAGGGATGGTGCCAGGTTTCCACCAGACGTGACGCTTGGCATTCAGCCCAAAGAGTTCAATCTTGGTTTCATCAGACCAGAGAATTTTGTTTCTCATGGTCTGAGAGTCTTTAGGTGACTTTTGGAAAACTCCAAGCAGACTGTCATGTGCCTTTTACTGAGGAAGGGTTACGTCTGGCCACTCTACCATAAAGGCCTGATTGGTGAAGTGCTGCAGAGATGGTTGTCCTTCTGGAAGGTTCTCCCATATCCACAGAGGAACTCTAGAGCTCTGTCAGAGTGACCATCAGGTTCTTGGTCACCTCCCTGACCAAGGCCCTTCTCCACAGATGGCTGAGTTTGGCCGGGCGGCAAGCTCTAGGAAGAGACTTGGTGGTTCCAAACTTTTTCCATTTAAGAATGATAGAGGCCACAGTGTTCTTGGGGACCTTCAATGCTGCAGAAATGTTTTGGTACCTGAGCTCAATTTCGAGTCTCATAGCAAAGGGTCTGAAAACTTATGTAAATAAGGTATTTCTGTTTTTTATTTTTAATACATTTGCCAAAATTTCTAAAAACCAGTTTTTACTTTGTCATTATGGGGTAGTGTGTTGTAGATTTTTGTTTTTATAATCAATTTTAGAATAATCCTGTAACATAACAAAATGTGGAAAAAGTCAAGGGGTCTGAATACTTTGCGAATGCACTGTAGCTCAAAAGATTGTAGGTGTATCTTATCTTACAGCAACTACAGTTTCTTTACCATATTAAGAGACATTCTCCTCTGGAATGGAGTAGAGGTAGTGTAAGACATGACTACATTTCACTTGACTTCTTGGTGAATAAACACATCAATCATAAGAATTCAGATTGTCAGCCACACATGAATAGTCTATCTGACTAACAGTGCTACAGGATGTTGGAAGTGTCAGACAACAGTGCTCGGTCTCACCATTGGATGGACAGCGGTCGGTCAGTCGGTCAGACTTCCTTCCTGAAGAGAAGTGACGCTGCTGCCTGAGATTGCTGGAATGTTATAGCATTAAAAGGTAGTAGCCAAGCTGCCATTAAAGCATAGAGAGGGAGGATAAAAAGAGTAGAAATGTGTTTCTGTTTATCCTAGTTTAGCAAGGCAAAGTTAGCTGGATTGTGGGGTGGGTGTGGGGAGCGAGGAGGGAGTTGGGCACTCTAACCCAGTGCGTTTCCTTGGGTCAGAAGCAGATTTAAAGCGACAGAGTTGTGTCAAAGGGGCAGGGCCAGATGACGGCTTTACTTCACAAAGTCTGCCTTCAGGATCGACACCAGTCCAAACCAGACTCCCTGCACTGTGCTTTTGAGAGACACAACTGACTCTCGGCTTGAGCTTTCAGCTCACGTAGTAGTCTGTTACTATGCCAGTGTATAAACTTCTGCCGTTCATGGGCCAACAACATGTCCATTACGTCAACCTGTCATTAAATACCATTAGAACTAAGGCTACAAGGGTTTATCAGCATATGCAACACATAAAGTGTTCAAGTCAAGGGTCCAGTAACTACCAACAGTGGATACTTCCATAGCATGTGAAGGGTATACTGTATTTTCTCCATGTGTATATTTAAATATTAGTCATTTAGCAGACGTTATTATCCTGAGCAAGTTACAGGATGAATTAGGGTTAAGTGCCTTGCTCACCTAGTTACCTCAGGGATTCGAACCAGGAAACTTTCGATTACTGGCCCAACGCCATTAACCGCTAGTCTACCGCCTCCTATATTTTATTATAGTCCGTGTATACTTCCAAGGTAGAGATTTTCAGGAAGTCATTTTCATATTTGAACTTTGCCCTTCTGTCATTCTCTAGAATTATTTCCTCATATTGAGAGAGGAGTGTCCATTGATGTGTTTTTCTCTTACTCAGTTCTGGGATCGAATAAAGACCTAAATAGTTTCTCAATTATGAACATGTAGGCCTATCAACATTGTTTGATATCGTCATCATGATCTGTCTATAGTATTTGGACACTCATGAGGCTCAGGCCCTATCTCTTCGGTCACAGTTTTGATCAACTACATTTGTATTGCCCACTGGCCTACAGTATTTTAAACTCACAGTTTTAATGGGTAAAAAATAATTATTATGACTTACAAAGTAACGGTCCGGTTCGGGAGCAGGCCGGGATCTGGAGTTTCAGAAAGTTCTTCGCTACCGCAGCTCACTCTTTTCCGATCCGCCAGAGTGGCGTGGGCTTTGGAGCGTTCATCTGTACAGCTGCAGCCGCTAGTGATGAGCCCAGAGCATGCTTGAGTGAGCCTCGACTCAGACAGCAGGACCAGCATCAGCAACAGACGCCCCAGGAGCGGGATGCCAACACCAGGCACAACCATTGTCCTTATCAGTCTCACCTCAGCTGCCCCCCTGTCATCCCATTTCTCCACCACGAAGGTTCCTGGGGCGATGACAGGAAGAACACACTTTTTTTTTACAAATGTGTAACAAGTTGCTAATTTCCGTTTAGTTCCTATTAAAATATGTTCGAAACTTACTGGTAATAAGGCATTCCCAGTATTTGACACTCCCAATATTCTAGCTTCCCGTTATGTCATTCCAATTTAGGGCGCGCACAGTCCTACTGCAGATGTGGCTTGAGAAATCACGGTAAAACTAACTGGACTCGAGTTGTCCTGAACTAAAACTCTACTTGAAAGTTGAAGGTTCGAGATGAAAATTGCGTATTTGTCCAATTGTCCGTCAGTTTGTATCTCCCTGACGCACCACTTCAACGCTGGGTTGGATTGTTACAATTAGAATTTGATTAGCCTACCTTTCTATGTCCAAACCTAGGCTAAATCCAAACTCCGTTATTCCAGTGGTTTTGATCAAATCCTAAACTGAATTCAATAAAATCTGCTGCCCTCCACAGTTTTAGTTTAATTCATATATTTAGAAATACATTTGGCACGATGTTCTCATGGCATTCAACAAGTTTGCCATTCCGGATCTTCAAGATTTAAGTTCTCCAGGTGTCAATTTAATTTAAACTTGATCTGAAAGTAAAATAGTTAATTTGGAACACGATAAAGCGCGTCCTGGTCGGATCCTTGGTAATTCCCAAAATCTAGCGGGTTTGCTTGCCACTCTGTCACACTCAAATGTACTTACTACACCAAGTGCGGACATTCCGTAGACGGCTATGAACTGATCCTCGGGGTCCTAGCGCAGATTAACTTTGGCAGTTTCACTAGGTTGCTATCCATTTTTAGAATCACAGGCAGCCAGCCAGCTGTCGGTCTGAAAGTGGATCTGCAATTGAAGGTTATTTTCATGTACCAAAAAGGGCCATTTGTAAAGAAATAAGGTCCTAAGAGTTACACGATAACTGAAACATCAATATGATATCAAGTCATAGACCAGCGGTTGTTTACTTATATAGCAATGACCGTTTATATTTTCATTTTAATTAATACAGTATTCACACATCACTTTTAGGCTACGTCAAATAGTTCATTAATATCCTGCAATGTATCTTACTCTAAAATTACAGCATAAATGCTATGTTTTGTCTTTAAATGTACAGTATTGGTATGTCTATCAAGCTGTGCAGTGATGCTTATCGATCCTGATGTGTTGACATCAGAATTCCATGGCACTCATTACAATTCCGCCTACTCTAAAATTGTATTTTTCCTGAAAATAAAAATTAATTTAGATAGAGCCTGGTGAGACTTTTTGTATCCTAAAACAATTTTGAACTCTCCAAAAAATAGATTTGACTGGAAAGTTCCTACAGGCCTCCATTTCAACAAGTATTTCATTGTCTATTAAATAATCCCAACAGTGCTGCACTCTACAGATTTCTGTTTAAAAATACTTTCGGATATATGAGAGGCAGCGGAGGAATGAAACCTTACCGTTTCTAATCTGGAGTGCATTTTGAAATATGAAAAGGTGAACCAGAAGAGTATTTGAAATGGGTCTTGGTGCAATTGGGGGTGACATGTATTCACAGACATCCAAAACGCAGGCACCTCAAGTCATGCTAGCATGTCCCGTCGTACAATGGTGTAGTGTGCTCTGACCCACCCTTCAGACCCCCGGTTTGTTATTCCTGTATGCGATACTGTACACTGGAGCAGGCTCAGAGAGCCAGCATGATTGCTTAAGGAAACCAGAAAGAGTGGATGGGCGCCTGCTCAGCGATGAAAAAGAGGGCTGTTTATTCAAGCCGTTAAATAAGGTTTCAGGTACACCCCCCCCCCCCCAACCCCGCTCCCCAGCCCCCAAATGTCTCTCATCTGGAGAGCACAGTTTCCATTTAAAATTTCACATCCCAAACTGCACATTACATCAAATTGTACTTAATGGCATCCAGACTAACTTTAATGTTGTTCCAACATTCTCTCTGCATAACCCCCTCTCCCTTCACTTTCTTTGCTCCTATATGCAATCTCTCTCTCTCTCTCACACACACACACACGTCTGGACTCCATTCCAGGTTGAATATGGTGAGAGAGGGAATGAAGGAAAGAAAAGGTGGACCGACTGGCTGAGAAGCTATTGATCTGAGGAGAGAAGAAGTGAGATTCGGTGTTGAAAGAGATTGGGTGGAAGTGAGGTCAGTTTGGAGGAGGAATGTGATGATCCCTCTCGGGTATTTCCACTACAACAACACAATGAGTACTGTCGTCATCAAAGAGGTTAATACAATCACAGGGTTGTAAAGACGTAATGAAACAAGTTTATTAGTTACAGTATATTCAAGAAAATAAGGTCTCATCTTATCGTTACAATCAGTGGAGGCAAAACTCCAATAGTGAGGAAAACATTACAGTGTAATTAATACTGAACACAAACCACTAGACTACATTACAGTGTAATTAATACTAAACACAAACCACTAGACTACACTACAGTGTAATTAATACTAAACACAAACCACTAGACTACATTACAGTGTAATTAATACTAAACACAAACCACTAGACTACACTACAGTGTAATTAATACTAAACAAAACTACTAGACTACATTACAGTGTAATTAATACTAAACAAAACTACTAGACTACATTACAGTGTAATTAATACTAAACAAAACTACTAGACTACATTACAGTGTAATCAATACTAAACAAAACTACTAGACTACATTACAGTGTAATTAATACTAAACAAAACTACTAGACTACACTACAGTGTAATTAATACTAAACAAAACGACACTACAGTGTAATTAATACTAAATACAAACTACTAGACTACAGTGTAATTAATACTAAACTACATTACAGTGTAATTAATACTAAACAAAACTACACTACAGTGTAATTAATACTAAACAAAACTACTAGACTACACTACAGTGTAATTAATACTAAACAAAACGACACTACAGTGTAATTAATACTAAATACAAACTACTAGACTACAGTGTAATTAATACTAAACTACATTACAGTGTAATTAATACTAAACAAAACTACACTACAGTGTAATTAATACTAAATAAAAACTACTAGACTACACTACAGTGTAATTAATACTAAATACAAACTACAGTGTAATTAATACTAAACTACTAGACTACATTACAGTGTAATAATACTAAATACAAACTACAGTGTAATTAATACTAAACTACTAGACTACATTACAGTGTAATTAATACTAAACAAAACTACACTACAGTGTAATTAATACTAAATACAAACTACTAGACTACTCCTGTACTGCATCATCATGAAGTCTGATGTTCCTTTCTTGAGGAACCTATGACATCTAGCGGTGGAGTCAGCATTGAGGCTGCTGAGGGCTGACTTCCATGCCAAACCCACAGGGAACTCTGTGGGATTATTCCCGTTGCTAAAAACAATACATATTAATACTTCAAACGTCTTTATAACCACTATCTATTACATATCTTTATGGTGGACCTCTCTCTCGTCATTGTCTCATCAAATAGGTAAAACGTATAATACAGTAGCTGACAATATTTGAATGTATTGGATTGTATTCACTTTTGTGAAGTGGTTGTTATTTTAAAGGTAGATACTTAAGCGTTTTTTTTTTTTACTCCCACTACACAGAATCACGATACTGTGTTGTAAACTCCAGTACAATACATACCATGGATGACAGCCTCAATACAGTGCAGACTTAAGTTTGACAATGTTGCCCCCTTCTGGAAGAAAGATAAGACAGCAGAACCTGTGAGAAACAGTCGTAAACATAAATTACAGACTGAGCGGATTTATGTGCTCGTCGTGCACAATGTAGCGCTTTAAAGCTAACTGTCATTTTGTGTGGGATCATAAAAGCAGATATTTAATTTGATTCACCTTTTTATTTGAGGAAAGGTCATCTATGTTTCCATTAGATTTGCATCACTGTTCAGACACGTGGGCCACACAGTATATGATAATGGTTCATGCAAAAGGTCCCAGGATATTTTAGCCTACATACCTTACATATTTACTTACAAGATTGAGATCCATTTTAGGATCTGTAGGTAAAACAAAATTACCAATTCAACTCAATACACTTTTTCAAGCTCATCAAAAAATCTCAGCTCCTCACCAAAGTTACAGAGAATAGAAGACTGTTGTTCCCAATACAGCCAGGTTCTAGCACAAAATAACCTAACTGTGAATTCCCTGTTAAAGAAACATGGAGGTGGCACCAGTGAGCCAGATGTCCCCATCTATAGGATTATCTATTACCTCAAACTCAACTCTGGACCTCAAAGCCAGTTCCACTGCATTTTTCCATTATTTCCTCTAATCAGGGATTTAGACCTGGGACACCAGATGAGCACAATTAATTATCAGGTAGAACAGAAAACCAACAGGCTCCGGACCTCGTAGAGTTGAATACCCCTGATCTATAGGATGAGGAGAATGGGCCTATGTATCTATTGTCCAGGGAACTGGAAGGTTTAGCCAACATGACATACTTCACAATAGCGTAAGCTGTTGGTTGATACAAATATAGCAGATGCTGTAACTGTACAAAAGGCCAAGACACATGTAGTTTTCCCATATGTATGTATGTATGTACGTACAGTACACTACGGTTACAAAGTTTGGGGTCACTTAGAAATGTCCTTGTTTTCCATGAAAAATGAAAAGAAAATATAGTCAAGACGTTGACAAGGTTGTAAATAATGATTTTTAATCTAAATAATAGTTGTGTCCTTCAAACTTTGCTTTCGTCAAAGAATCCTCCATTTGCAGCAATTACAGCCTTGCAGACCTTTGACATTCTAGTTGTCAATTTCTTGAGGTAATCTGAAGAGATTTCACCCCATGCTTCCTGAAGCACCTCCCACAAGTTGGATTGGCTTGATGGGCACTTCTTTCGTACCATACGGTCAAGCTGCTCCCACAACAGCTCTATAGGGTTGAGATCCAGTGACTCCATTATAGACATAATTCCAGCTGACTGCTTCTTCCCTAAATAGTTATTGCAGAGTTTGGAGCTGTGCTTTGGGTCATTGTCCTGTTGTAGGAGGAAAATGACTCAAATTAAGCGCAGTTCACGGCATTGCAAAATGGAGTGATAGCCTTACTTCTTCAAGATCCCTTTTACCCTGTACAAATTTCCCACTTTACCACCACCAAAGCACCCCCAGACCATCACATTGCCTCCACCATGCTTGACAGATGGCGTCAAGCACTCCTCCAGCATCTTTTCATTTGGTCTGCGTCTCACAAATGTTCTTCTTTGTGATCCGAACACCTCAAACTTAGATTCGTCTGTCCATAACACTTTTTTCCAATCTTCCTCTGTCCAGTGTCTGTGTATCTTAATCTTTTCTTTTTCTTTGCCAGTCTGAGATATGGCTTTTTCTTTGCAACTCTGCCTAGAAGGCCAGCATCCCAGAGTCGCCACTTCACTGTTGACATTGAGACTGGTGTTTTGCAGGTTCTATTTAATGAAGCTGCCAGTTGAGGACTTGTGAGGCTTCTGTTTCACAAACTAGACACTAATGTACTTGTCCTCTTGCTCAGTCGTGCACCGGGGCCTCACACTCTTTCTATTCTGGTTACAGCCCGTTTGTTCAGTGAAGGGAGTAGTACACAGCATTGTACGAGATCTTCAGTTTCTTGGCAATTTCTTGCATGGAATAGCGTTCATTTCTCAGAACAAGAATAGACTGACGAGTTACATAAGAAAGTTCTTTGTTTCTGGCCATTTTTAGCCTGTAATCGAACCCACAAATTCTGATGCTCCAGATACTCAACTAGTCTAAAGAAGGCGAGTTTTATTGATTATTTAATCAGCACAACAGTTTTCAGCTGTGCTAACATTACTGCAAAATGGTTTTCTAATGATCAATTAGTCTTTTAAAATGATAAACTTGGATTAGCTAACACAACGTGCCATTGGACCAGTACGAAAAAATGTATGAACATGGATGCACTAACTAACTGTAAGTCGCTCTGGATAAGAGCATCTGCTAAATGACTAAAATGTAACTGTATACCAAACTTTAGTTA